>JBBPTP010000014.1:0-15824 GCA_038094195.1 Pulveroboletus aff. carminiporus | reverse complement strand
CAGTAAGGCAAGTGGTAGGAGGGCAATATGAGAAATGTACCAGGGCCATCCACACCACCTCTCAATGACCCTAGATGACCTAGACCCACTATGCCATCAAGGATGAATAAAGGATTATGTGGATCATTGTGCAGGCAGGAAGCACACATTGTATACACAATAAAGATCAAATTTATTAACTTGTATATTAAATATCTGGACAAAGGAGTGATGTATGGACCAGATCTGTGAAACAACCCTAATAGCACTAGGCCTTTCAGGTTACCACTAGGTTGCTTAGACTAGAGAGTCAAATGATATGAGGAAAAAACTCAAGAGGATCTGACTGAGGATTTCTTGGTTGTCAATTCAGGTCCTTATATACCCTACTATATGTTTGTATGTATTTGGTCCATTATCCAAATAAGAGCATGAACAGCCATATAGCTGTGAAACAAAGATTAAAAATATGAGTCGTAATGAATCAAAATGGAAGAGAAGCATAGCAATGCATAGCCATAGGGTAAAGGGTAGCAGTAATGAAATGCATGAGGCATAGAAATGAAAGCATACAAATAAAGTTAAGTTCTGTCATATAAAGTTCAATTAGTCCAAATGCATAAGTTCATGAATTACAAAGTGTCAAGCACTGTGCTGTCATGAAATCATGAAGTATAAATGGAGTTTAGGGCAGGTATGTTCAGACTTAGTGGATGTTAAGGATGAGGATGTCATGAAGTTATAACTTTGGGTTATTTGATTTGGACTGCAAGCCTAACGACAAACATTAAACTTGAGTGGCTAGTTTAACCTCATTGTGAAGGAGCTTTAATTGGAGTTTAAATAAATATTGATGTTGCAAAAAGAGTGTTTGTAACAATCTGAGTGCAGATGAAAGTTATCACAGAAGATTTAGAGGCTAGAGCACAATCAAGATCAGCACTGAGATAGCTTCCTGTGGCAGCAATGGCATTGGGAGCTTAGAAAGTATGTCCCTATATCTCATAGATAATCAACAATAGTCTTCGTGTTCATCAGGTCTCAAGTGGTTCAGAATTATATTGTTGGTCACTGTCATCTAGAGATTATGCAGAAAGCTAAAAAGGGAATGAAACAATCCTAAACCCCTGAGGCATAGCTGTCAAGAGGCAATAGCAATTGCCCAAGGAAAGTGTCTTGTTATCCTTGTGGTAACCTTTACCAAGGCAGTCTTGACTAGTCTTGCTTATAGACTAGGAACTAGAGGTCTAGCAGACTGGGTACTGCTTATGGAGTGAATAATAGTTCATATTGTTAATAGGAGGGAACTCCAGGAAGACTTGGTTAGGAGACAACTCCAGGAAGACTTGGTTAAAGTCTTCTGGCTCTACATGGGTCGTATATATACTCTACTAATGTTTGTATCTATAGATACCTCATCTAGAGATATCCTATGTTGTCCATGATGTTACAATGTGTATCTAATAAGTAAGAATGGAAGAGAAGCATAAACATACTCATAAAGTGTGGATCTAATGTGAATAAGAAGCATGGATGTGGTAGAATGGAAGACATAGCCTTATGCCTCAAGCATTAGGTGTGGTTCATCTATGATCGTGACTTATAAGAATAGGGGTCGTAATTATCGTGACTCCATCAAGAGTGATAATTGTGAAATAGTGAAATGTGAAATGTGACCAAGTGCACATGTGAAGGTGTGAAGATGTGATAATAAAGAGTAATCAGTAACACTAGTACTGATAAGATAAAGACTTAGGAAAATGATTATCCGTGTTCTTAGTTCATATTCGTAGTGCTTGTAGCTTCAGTAATCGTAATGCACTATAGCGTAGAGTGCACCTGTAATAGGGAACTTTAAATGAATAGGCAAGAAAAGTAGAGAATTCCTTCCTCACAGACAAAACAACCCAAGTAGTGCACTAGTTGTCTGTATTTTCAGAGTGAATATCTTTTACTGGTAAATTTCTTTTACCTCTTTCAAAGCATCAGCTAATCATTTTCTGCCCTTTAGGCATTGCTTCTCATGTTTAGTGAGTGCTCGCATGTGTGGGAGAGTGGAGAGATTATGTGGGCACATAGCTCTATAGACTAGAAAGTTACTATAAGTGGAACAAAATATCTATGACTGAACTTGCTGCTTAATCACTGGTATGACAGAAGTTCCACATAGGATTCTTGTTTCTTGACCAAAGGTTCTATACAGTGTTATGCCATGCATACTTCCTTGTGAGCCACTTTGCACTAGTCTAATTACTAGCTAGTAAGGTGTAAAGGTGACCTGCAGAAGATTATTAACAATGATCAATGATATAGTACCTTGTGGTGGCAGATTCAAGTTTTAAGGCTGCAGTCTTTGATCTATATGTTGATGCTGACATCTACACACACATATGAAATGATGTTATCAATGGTCCATATCAGTGGGTCATTACTATTCTACTCTCAGACTCAGATGAATCCTACTGTTGCACATCAACTGCTCTCACTTTCACTGATCCAATCATAGCTTCTACTATCATTTCATCAGAGTGATGAAACATTATCTGCAACAGTCCAACCAGTAACTCTACCACACTCATCAACTGTCATTCAGTCCATTCAAGCAGCCTTTATGTCATTCTCAAACTCTCCATTGAATGACTATACAGATGGAGGAATGTCAAGCAATATGACAGTACTGCCAGTACTATGTATATAGCTGGATCTATTCTTACTTGATATCTATTCACTCTGATAACAGTTTCTAGTGACCCTGATGTTAACCATCACTGGACAGATGTATATTTATATGGCTGACACACTGTCTTTCATATGACCCACACACATCATCCAGCATAAAACTTGATATAGCTTACTAACTGTGTACTATGCAATGCATACCTTCATTAGAATGCAGTGAGACCAAACTAGCCTCTACTATTGGTTTCTAACATATTGCAGTTTGAGATCACTTTAAAAGGTTTCATAAGTGTATTTCTCCATGATTTAATTTCTTCCATACTACAAATTTCAGATCTAAGGGGCACATCAAACAAACAACAACCACTTGTTTCAATGCACACTAGGGGCCATCATTGTTTCATAGATTATTTCATTTCTCCCCATGTCCTATCCTGACATCTGTCTTCAATCTGACCATTTTATAGTTTTTTAGATCTATACCATAGCTCAAAAAGTGCATCTTATAGACCTCATTGTCTGGGACACTCAACTTGTATGTTGCATTTGATATCACTTTGATGGTTATAGTATTTTTTAGTTGCAAACAACATTGTTTGAAAATCTCTTTCTACTTTGCTATCTCTGAATGAACATGCTCTGTATACACTCAGTGTTTGATTTTCCAGAAGACATACCATCAAATTTTATTATGAGGTCCAGTAACTGAACTGGACAACTCCTTGATGTTAGTATTATTGGCAAAGTTACTGGCTTCAGTGAGTTCACATTTAGTAGATTAAACATGAATGTTAATGTATCTTTAGCTCTCTATCTATATATTTTACAATGTCATGCAGTATCATATTAACTGTCTCATGAATTTTCTAACCTACAATGCAATAGTCTAATCAATAAGATGACCAGACAAGCATTGAAGTTATTGCAGACCCTTGATGACATTACAGTTGAGTATTCATAACTGACTAGTGTAGTATAGGAGAAAGGATGTATGAGGCTTGTTGGACGAAAACATTTCTTGAGATTCATTGGCATATAAAAACATGTCATTTATACTAGTCCTTTAATTTGTTATGTATAGGTGGTCAAATGGATATGTTGCTTAGGGTGTGAGTTCTGAGTTGATCATATCCTGAGTGTTAAGCTTGGTCTGAGTAGGAATAAGCAAAAGTCTACAAAGATATCTGGAATGATGATGCGTAAGATGTTGTGCTAAGACAGCAATGACCAAGAGAGTATGATGATGCCTTATGACAAGTAAGAACTTAAACAAGATAAAGGAAATCTTTTTCTTTAAATATTAGCAGTAGATTTAGTAATTAATGTAGATTTATAAAATTTATCTAATAATCTTCTAATTTTTATATTTTTAGAAAATAAAATAATAAAATAATTTATTATAAATCTTTCTAAAATAAAACTATTTATATCTTTTTACTATTTATATAAATATAAAAATACCATTCTTTAATACTAATAAATAGTTAATAATTAAAATAACTAAGTAAAGATATATTTTAATTACTAAATTCTAAACAAATAAAAAGATTAATATAATATAAAAAATAGTGTCAAGAAAAATAGTTAAAAAAGAGAAAATAAAAAATAAAAAATTAGATTTCAAGTTTCATTAAATATAAGATTATTTGCTAATATGGTAGTTGATTATATATTATTAAAAATAATTTTGTAATTTCTTTTTTAGTTTTATAATCTAACTTATTTAATAATTTATTAATAATAAAAGATTGAATATTCTAAACTTTTATATCAAAAAAATGGAAAGTAAACTCTATAATTTCTGCAATAGGAGCTACTGGTATAGTATTATCTACTAATTTATGTCTATGAAAATACTATAGGAAGCTTTAAATCATAGGAATATAGTAAAGTGTTGGATTAGATGTTGATACTAAAGCTTATTTTACTACTATTTAATTCTAAATTAAAATTATTTTTGTAACTATTTTTCAATAAATATTTATTAAATATAGGCCAAGCTATTATTTAATATAAATAAATCCTTAAGATAATATTTTAACTTAATAACTAATTTATATTAAATCAGTAATAATAATAGAGAACTATTTCTTTACAAAAAATTGGTTAGATTTTGTTTTTAAGTTGTAAAAATTTTGATTGCCCTTTCAATACTTTTTATTTTATTTTAAAAAACAAAAAAAAGATGAATAAATTAGGAATTAGGAATTAAAAAATATCTTGAAATTTTTATAAGACATACAAATATATATATATATATATAATTTATTATTAAATATTTTAGGTTTTGAAGCTATTCTTTTCAATATTATTCCATATATTTAATATATTATCTGTATAATCTTAATAGAGATAGTATTTAATATTATTTGTTTTTAATAAAATTATTTATTATAAATCCCCTTCTAAAATAAAACTATCAATATCTTTTTAAATTTTAAATTAGTATTGTGACTTTTGTTATTTACATAAAAATTTATATATAATATAATAAGAGTTTAAAGAATATCAGAATTTATTTGGAAATTTTAATGAAATATATAACTTATCAATTAATGATTTAGTACTTATTTGAAATAAAATAACAGCCAAAGAAAATAATAATAAAATTTCTAAATCAAAAACTAAAACTATAAATTACCCTTTTAATTAAGATATAAAATTAATATCAGAATTAATAGTATTAAAAATGTTTATTTAAATTCTTATAAATCTAATTTTGTTGTAATTAATTCTTTATTTATTTTAGCTTTATTTCAAGTCTTGAATTAGCATTGTGACTTTTTTTATTTTATAGATGCACTCTAAGCCTATAGTGCATTACAATTACTAAAGCTATAAGCATTATAAATATGAATATTCATTTTCTTAAGTGTTATCTTATCAGTACTGATTTTACTGATTACTTTTTATTTTCAACTCTTCATGTTTTTACATGTGCATATGGTCACATTTCATGACTTTACATCTTGATGATGTTACTGAAATGACTAACCTACTGAAGGATCAGCTGTTTGAGCAATAAGACAATAGTTGTGAGCCTGAACCTTCTAGCAAGTAGAAAAACTCCAAAAGGACAAGACTAGTGTCCTCTAGAGCTGGGAGTGCCTCTTATATACTATTCTACAGTTTGTACAAGTATATACTATATCTAAGATATACTATGCTAGAATATTGGAGATATACTTCATGTTACATATATATGCATACTGGGCTATGTCTACAATATAGCTTTAGTAGGATATTTTTTAGACTAGTTTTAGACTCATGTGTGGCATGTAGTGAAGGGTTGTGGTCTAGGGTATGTTGTACATGTATAGAGTGTAGGATTAACTATATAATGTAAATGTAGTGAGGCATTGCATAAAGTATATCTATACAAGAGCACATGGCAATGAATTTGATATAGAGTGACAGAGATTCATATTTTGGTCAAGCTCTTTATGTAGCATATGGTCAGAGGTACCTACTACACAGCCACTATGTTTGGTGGTTTGTATTTCCCATAGTTGATCCACATATTTTACAAATTTGAATAAACCGTCTTCTAGAGAATTCTTTTAGGAATTTATTCATATAATTTTGAGAATTTAATGTTGTGGCTTTGAATTGTTATAAGAACATGTTGAAGAAAACAAAATGTGTACAAAAGCAAGATGCCATGACTTGATGGATGAGTTCATGAGCCACTAGGACTTCACTTCAAGCAGCATCAAGTATTTTCAGTCAATCAACAACTGTGAGGATAGAAGATTCAGCTAGGACTGTGGAGATAGCTTTTGATTCATAGTTGAGCATGAGTTAGAATGGAGATTTGAAAGTGATAAAATGAGGGCAGTGATTATACATGAATTCTGTGTGTAAAATTGATTTAGATCATGAGGTGGGATTATCTCTACAATAGATTTGAAGGTATGTTTTGACTTCTTGATTGACACATTCTATTTCTCCATTAGTTTGGGGGTGGTAAGTCATGAAAAGGGCAAGGTTAGTGATGGTGTCAACAGTGTGATGGCATGCACCACTGTATCCATGATAACAACATTGATGCAGTGGAACAACCACCCCCACATGCAATGATGATGACATCACTACACCATAACAACAACAATGTGCAGGTGGCACCAGCACCACTCTGCCCATGATGATGACATCAATGTGGTCACACAACCACCACCACCACCACCACTATATCAATGATGATCTAGGATGGCAGTTGTTACGACTTATCCCAGACTTAACAGACGTGTATTTCTTTTTCCTTTTCCATCTGCTTACTTATCACATGAGTACCTTCCTGATCATGTGAGTACCTTTGCAGTCATGGGACTTCTATTCCATCATTCCATGACCTTCCTCAACCTTCCATTGGATTACCTAACTTGCTTAGTTAGCAAATCTCCTTTCACTATTTAACCGATCCGTAGTTCGTTGTTACAACCTAAGCTAGAGCTCCCTTTAGATACCTCACTTGTATCTGGCAGCTTGTTCAATACTAGCTTATCATCGTTTCCTCTCCTGTGTGTCTTTGTCCTCCACCTTGATTGGACGCTCCTGGAATCTCCAGGCTACCTTAACGGTAGTATCCTTCCTCATAACTAAGTCGTTACTGCTTATACGACTTCCTTGTACCTTCATCGTCGTCGCTAGATTAGCACGACTTCTCGTCCGTCGTCATCCCCATCTTCGTTAAAGGGCTTTGCTTGTCCCTACCTGGGCCAAGCTTAACAGCAGTGATGGCAATATAGAGAACAGCATACACATCACCACTACTATGACAACAGTGAAAGATGTACAACAGTGATGACAACATAATGGATGTGTTGGTGGATCCTTCACATTGTCATTGTCTATTGTATCTAGTAGATATCCATGGATGTCAGGGGTGCAGGTATGAATATGGGTACACATTTTCAGTACCTATGAATATATCCTACACCTGTTACAAGTGCACTCTATGCTATAGTGCATTATGATTACTGAAGCTACAAGCACTACGAATATGAACTAAGAACATGGATATTCATTTCCTAAGTCTTTATCTTATCAGTACTAGTTTTACTGATTATTCTTTATTTTCACATCTTCACATCTTCACATGTGCACTTGGTCACATTTCACTATTTCACTATTTCACAACTTCACGATTATCACTCTTGATGGAGTCACGCTTCACGACCCCTATTCTTATGAGTCATGATCATAGATGAACCACACCTAATGCTTGAGGCATAAGGCTATGTCTTCCATTCTGCCACACTTATGCTTCTTCTTCACATTAGATCCACACCTTATGTGCATGTTTATGCTTCTCTTCCATTCTTACTTATTAGATACGCATTGTAACCTCATGAACTACACAGGATATCTCTAGATGAGGTGTCTATAGATACAAACATAGATAGAGTATATATACGACCCATGTAGAGCCAGGAGACCAACCAAGTCTTTCTGGAGTTGTCTCCTATTCACAATAAGATCTATTATCATCACTCCTCTATAAGCAGTACCCAGTCTGCTAGACCTCTAGTTTCTAGTCTATAAAGCAAGACTAGTCAAGACTGCCTTGATAAAGGATACCACAAGGATAACAAGACATTTTCCTTGGGCAATTACTATTGCCTCTTGACAGCTACACCTCAGGGGTTTAGGATTGTTTCAACACCCATGGTGAGGGCATGGATATATCAGCAAGTATGGATATGAATATCAATGCTGCCATATTCTGAACATGCAGAGGAGTAGCAACCTGCTGTGTACAAATATTGAAATTCTGAATCTACTGCCTGTCCTAGTTCATGATGGAATTTGTTACATTTTCCCCTATTCCCAGTGTTACAATTGGTTACCCTCTTAGTGCATGCCTCTTTTCTCCTTTCCTTTGCAACCACTTGCTGTTAGGCTCTTGACAGTAGATTCACTTAGTTGTCTACATTTCAACTCAAGTTCATGATTGAGACAAGCTTATCCAAGTACGCTTTCATGCTGTTTCTCTTGTGCTCATTCTTTCGCACTATTAATTACTCTTTTACTTCGTGACTTGGATCTATTCATATAGCTCCTCGCCACTTCTATTCCAACTCCATAGTCACCTAACTACTATGGTTATCTCTTGCTATCTCTATTGACTACTGATCTATGATGATCGTTCCTTATCATCATTACTTGTCTACTATGGTAGTTTGTCACTTAACACCATAGTTACCTTTGGTAGTAATTCCTTACTTTGAATACACTGTGCATTTTGCCTAGCATATTATTTGGCAAAGGGACGTTGTGACTCTTCGTGAGCTCCTCCCCTAAGTCGAATCTCCTCGAGTCAGTTTAGTCCCTTGCTTCAACACACGCTGCCTCGTGTTCCACACTTGGCATCATAGCGTTAGGTCTAACACCCAGCCCCTATACTCTTTTTCCTCGAATAATCCAACGTCGTCCTCGCACCTCAAGACTACATTCACCCTTGTCCATGATCTAGAAACCTTATCCATGTCCCAGTCCTCTTCTACTCATGGCCTATGTCTGAACTCCGTCTTCGTGCGCTCGTCCTCGTTCAACCTCGTCCTCACCAGACACACCTTGTATCAACACCTTGTCTTCATTCCTTTCCCGGACTTGTATTTCTAACTCCTCATCCTCGTCCTCGTCTCCTCCCTCTCGTCCTTGTCCTCATCCCCACATCTCCACATCCTCGTCCTTATCCTCGTCAACATATATCATAACTCTGTCCTCGCCTATCTCGGACTTCCTCAGATTCCCATCCATGTGTAACTATCTATCGCCTCATGCGTACCTTGCTTCTTCCTTATCTTTGCCTATTAGTCATGTGAAGTACTCTTACGGTCACATGAGTACCTTCACAGTCAGGAACCTTCTTCTTCCTTGTTCCATGACCTTCTATATTGTTCCATGAGAACCCTCATGGTCATTCAGGTTCTTCTTCTCTGTTCTATTATATTCCATTGTATTCTATATCATCATGTGATCCGCTTACTCAGCGTATCACCCATCACTACTTATACCAGTCTGTAGCTCTATTCCTGTTTCCCTAAGCTAGAGCTCCCTTCGAGTATCCTTACCTGTACTCCAGTAGCCTGTCCAATCTAGCTCATCTTTTCCATCTCCTGTGTGTCCTCATCCTCCACATTGATTGGACACTCTTGACTACCTCTTGGTAGTATCCTTCCTGATCTCTAAATCGTTGCTCTTAGCACGATTCCCTCGTACCCTCGTCGTTGCCCAACAAACATGATCTTTCCTCGTCGTCGTGTCTTCAGTTGCACGACTCCTCGTCTATAACCCACTTCGGAACCTTTGAAGGGCTTTTGCTTGTCCCTATCTGGGTCAAGCTTAACAGAATTCCAATCTATCTCATTTTCTCCATCTCTGAACATGTGTGGTGCCAAATCAATAATAGGGAAACTGTTCAACAATTCTCAATCAAGACCTCTTGCTGAATGAATGGACTTATACAAGACCTACAATGATGACTACAACTTTTGTTAGACCTAGCACTACAACACCTTGTGTCTAACACGAGGTGGTGAGTTCTTGATACTAGGACTAGCTAGACTCAAGAGAGATTCTACTTGAGGGAGGAGCTCACGAAGAGTCGCAACGTCCTCAAAAGACTTAGATTATACTAGGTAGATGAATGAATAGATTCAAGATGGAAAACTGTTACATGATGTTGTCTTACTGTTTAAATAGTGATGGTCGATGTACTCTAGAGCCAGCTCAGCTAAGATAGAAATGAAACAGGAAGCTGCACATTATCTAATACACAGTAGAAATGAGAAGAATGTTGAAGAATATGATGACTAAGTAAGGAACTATGAAGTTGATATGAGAGAATCAACCAAGGAGAGATTGTTCGAAGATAGAGACAAAAAGGTACTCACCCTCAAGAGCCAGGTCATAAGGAAATAAGGTGCAGATGAAGTGGAGACACTATCAGTAAGAAATGTATGTATGAGTTGCAGGTTATTCCCAATAGGACGGTAGGTTGTGAGAAAGAAATAATAGCGAGAGCGGATGAGATAAAGAGGAGTGTAACAACTTTGTTATCACTAGGGTGACCCACTATAAAGATCCACAGCCAGTATTACAACTTCAACATGAATATGTCATTTTGCACATAGAACCCAATCTAGAACCCAAGTTTGAGCAACTCACCCTATCTAGCAAGCTCATCAAAATCTCATGCAGTAAGAGCCAAGGCACTTATCAGATCCAGCATTAGTCCAGTATATATTTTAACAATTTCACATGCAGCTTTTTTTCTTGTATGAGGCTTATAAGGTATTACATTCACATATCTATGTTAGCTATCCATATAGATAGTTAATTTATGAGGAGACCTAAGATGGTCAATATAGAGTATTACAATGTCTAAATTACAGCACCATATATGTAGGCTTGTGGAACAATCTAATATAGATATATAGACATAAAATATGAAATTGAATATATGTAGTAGATTGCCATGGTGTATACAAAGACATTTGTTCTCTAGAGGGGAATTATTATGTACTTTCTAGTCAGTAATGATTATTGCCACCTCATTTCAGCTGCAGGTATGATATTAGTAGCAAGCTGGACTTGAAGGATGTTCAATTTCCTTTAATACATCTCATCTACTTCACCCCTATTTTCTAAGTTGTCATCACTTACTATGCTGTTCTCATCCTCATCCTCATCCTCATCCTCCCATTCACTCTCACTCACATTCATACTGCCCTTCAGATTCCTCACATCTCCATCAATGGTCTGACCCTCATTGACTTCATATATCTCTGTGTTACTATTAGTATTGTCATCACCCTCTGTTCTGTTATGAGCTTCAATAACCAGCATTGACTCATGACCTCACAGGTCTAGAGCATGGTGGCCCACACCTATTTCTGCAAATTGGATGAACATGTTCTGATTGACAAAGCTATTTCCATGAGTTCTAAGATATAAATGAGATGGATGAACTCACATATTCACATAGAATCCAGTCCAGTCATCCTCTTCTCCAGAAAGTCTTGCTAACAATGGTCCTGCTCATATAAGCTCACAAGTGCAGCCATATGAAAAAGCTGAGATTAGGTGGCAACTGCAGATCACCAGAGATGGGCCTAAGAATCCAAATGATGCATAATCTACATGGTCTGAAATAAAACCTATCTTTGGTAGATGGGCCTTCTTGAAGCTCCATTTGTGATCCTGGTCAATTTTGAGCCAATGAACCCAGAGCACTTCCATGCTCTGCTTTGCATCACTAACACCTTGTGGATAGAATTTTACCTGAATGTTGAAAGCATGGATGATCTGTGCATATCAGAAGGGATGCTCTCGATCTCTTAAAAGCATTATCACTACATCTTTCTAACTTGTCCATAGTGTATCATACTCACAGTAAATGTCATAGGTGGTATAGTTGACATGTGGCAGTTTTGATTCAATGACAGCATTGAGATTGTGAAGATGAAGGTTATTGTGATGCTTAGGATTAAAAGCACACTCATCTCCATCATATTTCAGGCCAAGTACCCAAGCCAATATGTAAGTGTTCTTTGAGATTCTGCATAAAGTTTGGCTTGTAAAGAGTGTCAGAGGATGACAACCAGCAACTTGTCAATGACTCCTATCTTCACTGTGGGATCTTCAGTATGCTCTTGAAGAAATTGAAGATGTTGTCACTCCTTGGTCAGTTGGCCATAGTGTGATATACACATGAATAGGTGTCCATTTCATTCAGTTCCACATCCAGGTTTTCAAGGTTAAGTTGCCATCTAAGGAGCATTTTCTGTCTATCCTGTCTTGCAAATTGATCCTCAATGTTTCTCTTGTTGGAACTTGCATAAAATTCCTTGATCAATCTGTAAGCTCATTCCCCCTCCATATTTGTCAGTTGCATGTAAAAGAAATGTGACAAGCACTTACAACTTGAGTTGTGTATGAGTCCATGGTACTGAACATCTTGATCATATTTATGTAATCCCCTAGTTCATGAAACTTGTATGTATTGATATTGAATATCTAGGGTAACCATCCAGATGTTGATGGCTTCTTGCAGTGACTTGCTTGTAAGTCAGTCAGCTCTCTTCTCTATCTCTGGGCTAATTCATGGAGGAGTTTTTTCATTTCAAAGGCAGAACAGGTGACTCATTTAAACTTTTGTGTTTGAGTTATAAGTCACTATAGTGTCTGTTGGAGTAGAGAAAGTGTAGTGTCTGTATGAAGCCTTAGTTTCACCAGTGCATGCCATTCAGTGAGTCAAAAGAGAAGGGTTTGAATAGGGTGGTCATGCATGGATGGCAGTAACCCTTCAAAAATAGGCATAGCACACTGTTGGGCTAGTAAAAATGTGGCATGTAAGAAAACCAGAGTAGACCTTATCTTGAGGACACTCTCAAAGTATTGTGCAGAGTGCTGGCTTGTGACTGCCATGTTATCTAGAAACTGGTGGACAACATCCAAACCAAAGAATGGAATCATCACAAATCTGGAGCAATAATTACATTCACTATCAGAATTTAATAGCACATACCTTTTGTTAAATTTGTCAATGCAACCAGGGTTGACTGCATAGAGAATTCTGATCAGATGGTTGAGGATGGACTTGAAGATATCCAATTCAAATTCATGCAACAGGTCAACAACCAGTGATGTATATACATCAAAACTCAAGCAGAAAAGACATTCTGTGAAAACATTCTAGAATTTTGTTAGATGTTCATGTTAAAGGTCATTGTAAAGTACTTAACCATAGTTGGTACAAGTGAATTCAGCTTCAAGATATGCTCTACAAAAATGCTTTTCAATGGTTTTCCAAGTTTATAAATATATCACCAGGCATTCAGTACCTTGCACATAAAATGTTCCCAGACATGTAATATTCTGTTACAAACGCTCTTTTTGCAACATCGTAACTTATTCAAACTTTGATAAATGTTCCTCTGCAATGAGGTTAAACTAGCCACTCAAGTCTAATGCTTGTTGTTAGGCTTGCAGCTCAAATCAAGTACCCCAAAGTTACGATGTCACGACCTCTCTTAACCTTACAACCACTAAGTCTGAATCAAACCTGCCCTTAACTCTGCTTACATCTTCATGACTTCACAACAGCACAATGCTTGACATTGTGTGACTTACGACTTTACATATATAGACATATTAAACTCTATTGGACAAAACCTTAACTTTATTCGTACGCTTCCATTCCATGCCTTATGCATTTCATTACCGCTATCCCTTTACCCTATGGCTATGCATCATGCTTCTCTTCCATTTGATACGCCACTTAATTCATGCCTTCCTCATTGTTTTAATTACTGCTTCACAGCCTTATGGCTGTCCATGACTATATTTGGATAATGGACCAAATAGGTACAAACATGTAGTAGGGTATATAAGGACCCGAATTGACGACCAAGGGATCCTCAGTCAGATCCTCTTGGGTATTTCCCCTCATCTGCTCATTCTTAAGTCTAAGCTGCCTAGTGGTAACCTGAAAGCTCTAGTAGCAATTAGGGTTGTTTCATATTCTAGCCAAAAGTTCACTTAGAAAGCCTATATGATGGAAGCTTGCCTTTGGAATCAAGCAATATGGACATGGACATATTTCTTTATTTTATATCACTGCAAGAAGCACCCTAGAAAGACCATCAGATGGTGAAATAAATTCAGTCAATGCATTGTTTACTTCTTAGTATAGTCAGCAGAATATGTAAATATTTGCAGAAACACCCATCTGGTGACCCCATCAAAACACTTGATGACTATACCATTCCTGTAGGCCTCAATGAATTCATCATCCTCCAGACAGCATGCATAAGTTTGTGTTTACAGTATATGAGTAGATTGATGTTCTTTCATTTGTTCATAATGGAGGTTATAAGGTTGCATAGTGATTTCAGTAGCTATATGACTAGTCAGGATGTTGAACAGCATGACATAGTTTGACATCTACTAGGAGAATGAACATGATTGGGTGACAAGCCCCCCCCTCTAGAGTGTAGCATGAATATTTGGACATGTTACCAAAAAATAGGTAGATCAGCCATATTGATATATCACCAATCTGTGCCAAGTATATGGAGTCTAATCATAGCATGAGTGCTGCAATGACCCTCTCTAGCTTGCAATCATCTGTTCTTTGCTGCTTTATGATTTCATCCTGAGCTTTATTCCATGCATCTGATGTGTAAAGCTCATCATAGACCTGCATTTCTTCATCAGTTGGTGACTTCCAGACCTTTCCACAAGGTGTTAAGATGAGTGACTCAAGTCAGGGTCATGGTCTTATCTTCTTAAAGGGGTTAGATGGAACTACTTTGAAGAGGCTTCAGTGAACACAGTACAGATGACATCAATCAACCAGCAGTGGTAGAAATCCTTGAAAGAAAAAGTCCTCCCATTGCTTGCATGGTTTTTCTCCCTTGTTGATATGATAATGTCCATGTTCATATATTTCCACTTGTCCATGCTGAAGGAGTCATCAGCACTCAACATTTTCTGAGCACTATCTAAGCATCTGATTTCCATGTCTGCATCAAATCTATTCAGTTGTTCACTGTTGAAGTCAGGAGCTCATATGACCTTATGCACCAGCCATGTAATCTGTGATATAGACTTTATGCAGCTATCTGTGAGCATCCAGGTCATTATGTGCCATATTGACATATTGGCCCAAGACCAAGGGGGGGGTCACTCATTGTGTTGGAGACCTGGATTGCTTGATGACAGCAAATAATCCAGCTTTGCTAAATTCTCAGAGGTCACAAAAAATTCAGGATTGTAAGTCAGACTGTTATGACTTATCCCAGACTTACAGTAACCTCAAAAACTGTTGCAATGTTTCACTAATCTGAACTGTCTGCTGTGTAGTGTCCGAGTGTGTGGGAATCCTGCTTAGTCATAGTTAGATAAAATAAGGTACACACTCTTGGCTACAAATGGAGCTACTGATTATGTAATTTGGCTCAGTGGTTCCTGAGATATGTCCATTTTAAGATGGTGACTTTATTGCAACAGTTTTTGAGCTTTTGGTATTCAGGGTATATTAGTACTTGGTATAACCTCCTTTTGCCTTGATCACTGCCTCTATCCTTCTAGGCATGCTTTCAATGAGTTTCTGAATCTCCTCCACTGGTATCTCCTCCCACTTCTCCTGAATTCTA
>JBBPTP010000013.1:0-14022 GCA_038094195.1 Pulveroboletus aff. carminiporus | reverse complement strand
GGGCTCCTTGCAGCTCATGGCATGACCCGACCTTTTTCATCTTCCGTAGATGGTCGCAAGAACCTCTGCATTCAGCTCGATGGTCGCGTTATCGGCTGGGCACGGCCAGGGATTGCAAAACAACTTGCAGAGAATCTAAGAATATGGAAAACAGAGCGAGCTTACCAGGTTCCGCTCGATCTTGAAATTGGTTTCGTTCCGGAGTTGAAGGGTGGACAGTATCCTGGTTTGTTCCTATTTTCTTCGAGGGCGCGGATGATGAGGCCTGTCAAGTTTTTGGCCAATGGCAAAGACGACCAAGTAGGATCCTTCGAGCAGGTGTATATGAATATTGCAGTGAAGCCAAATGAGGTCGAACCCGGTATCACGACGCACGTAGAACATGCGCCGACGAATTTCCTTTCCATTCTTGCTAACTTGACACCTTTTTCCGATTTTAACCAGGTAAGTCAAACGCCTATGTTTAAGCCGCGCGTTGACCGACAGGTGTCACAGAGTCCCCGCAATATCTATCAATGTCAGGTACGTCTCATCCGAAAGAAATGATACGGTAGCTTCATTCCTGGGGGTTTAGATGGCTAAACAGACTATGGGAACCCCTTCTACCGCTCTTCAGCACCGAACAGACAACAAACTTTACCGACTCCAAACGGGTCAGACTCCGGTCGTCCGACCCCATCTACATAACACCTATGCAATGGATGCATTCCCCAACGGCACCAATGCTATTGTCGCTGTAATTTCCTACACCGGCTACGACATGGAGGACGCTATGATCCTCAACAAATCTGCTCACGAACGTGGCTTCGCCTACGGAACCATCTACAAGTCGCAGATAATTGACCTCAAAGACATGCGTGGTGCATCCAAGTCGAATTCTGCCGCTACGCTTCATTTTGGTCTAGGTCATGATATCAGTACGGAAGAAGGTGATCGGCAACATACGTGCGTGCAATTCTTGGACAGGGATGGGTTGCCCTACGTCGGTACCAAGTTGGGCCCAGGAGATCCAATTGCCGCATACGTGGATGACACTACCGGTCACACCAGGTTCGTGAGGTACAAGGGCGATGAGCAGGGCATTGTAAACCAAGTCCGGCTACTAGGTGTGTAAGCTGTCTATTTATCTCGTACCTCTGTTCAGTACTAATGTCTATGTCTATCAAAGGCTCTGATACGGGTGACATGGAACTCCAAAAAGTAAACATAACTCTTCGCATTACGCGTTCGCCTGTGATTGGAGACAAGTTTTCCTCTCGGCACGGACAAAAAGGTGTCTGTTCACAAAAATGGCCAGCGATCGATATGCCCTTCACGGAGAGCGGGCTACAACCCGACGTGATCATCAACCCACATGCATTCCCCAGTCGAATGACGATTGGGATGTTGGTGGAGAGTTTGGCTGGAAAGGCTGGTGCTATGCACGGCCTAGCTCAGGATGCGACACCATTCGAGTTCGGGCATCTTTTTTATAGATTCCTCATTGACCTAACTCGGACGTAGGTTCTCGGAAGAAGACAGGGCGATCGATTACTTCGGCGAACAACTCCTTGCAGCAGGATACAACTATTATGGCAACGAGCCCATGTACTCTGGCATTACAGGCGAGGAGTTCTCAGCGGACATCTACATTGGCGTCGTGTATTACCAACGTCTCCGCCACATGGTTTTGGACAAGTTTCAAGTACGAACGACGGGTCCTGTCGATCCCGTCACCCGCCAGCCTGTCAAGGTACGTTCCTTGCGCTTTACCCTTTTCTTCCCCTTTCCGTCAAGGGTTGCCATGGATTAACAGTGGCCGTCGTGGGTTAACAGGGTCGCAAACGCGCTGGTGGTATTCGTTTTGGAGAGATGGAACGTGATGCATTGATTGCACACGGCACCTCGTTCCTCTTACAAGATCGACTTATGAATTGCTCCGACTACTCTACAGCATGGGTGTGCCGGACATGTGGTAGCATTATCTCGCTGGGTTACGATGATCTTAGTCTGGGAGAGGTATTAACGATTGATACTGTGAGGGCAGCAGGTCCCAGTGGCGAATATTGTAGAGTATGCCGTGCCGCTGCTGACGAAGAAGACAGGCGAACGCGAAGAACATTGGCTACTAACCAAGATTCAGATAGGGGTCCTTCCCCTGAGGTTGTGGTGGCCATACAGGCTCCACATGTGCTCGGTCCCTCTAGAAGAGAGTGTGACATGGATGTGGTGGCGGTCCCGTATGTGTTTCGTTACCTGTGTGCTGAATTGGCAGCCATGGGCATCGCGGTCGCATTGGAAGTTCGATAGTCCAACATGACCCGCTCCTACATGATACTGGAATTGCTCGTCTTTCGCTTGATTCTGATAAATCATAAACTTCTTGTCGAGGTGAATCGGAGGGTGTCTGCTCTGCAAAACGACTCGTAGGACAAAACTATTTAATACATACATGTCGCAAATTGCAAGTCTCTTTGGAAAGAAATACCTTGTCACGAGTGCATCTCCCTGGATGATGGCAACTGGGATATCATCATCAGCATGGATACAGTAATCAAATGAGTGTCTGTTTCTTATTTGGGAAAATGAACTAGATAAGTCATGTTCTCAGGTTTGTTGTCATGCAATACATGTTTCATCCCAAACACTGTGCTTAGGCTTGGTCATATGGAATGGCAAACCCCAAATAATTCCCTGTTTTTTTTGTCTCTCTGTGTGCAATTTTTAACTGTGTGGTGTAACTTTTGGTCAACTCATGTGTGATTTCAATTAGACACTGCACAATTTTCAACTAGTATTTCATATGTACTGGTTATCATGGAACTATTTAACCTAACCATTAGCACAATCAGGTATATGAAGAAGGAATATGTGCTAAGAAACAGGAACCATGGCTAAGCAAGAAGCAGGTGAAAGCATCAAGATCAGAACTAAACTGAACAAAGGCAGCCACTTTGTGGTACTGTGCAAGATGGAGTTTGAGCAAACCAACAAACTTCTTCATAATCTTAGCATGAGACAACCAGATACATAAGACAAGTCATATATGTCTGAGAAACTGAGCCTACATGAGACAGAGAGACCAACATCAATAGTAGGGTAAACACCACAGAAGAAGAGCTCTGCTTCCAGGAAGATTTGACCATTGGTAATACATAGAGATAACCCAAAGCAAAAAGTGAGAACATGACATAAGGAATGGTTGAGGAGTTGACAAGAACACTGACATTGGTGGTGTTACAAATGCTCTTTTTTTGCAACATCAATATTTATTCAAACTCCAATTAAAGCTCCTCCACAATGAGGTTAAACTACACTACACAGGTCTAATGCTTGTTACTAGACTTGCTGCTCAAATCAATTACCCCAAGCCCTGTCTCGTTTTACCTTTACTCTGCTAAGTCTGAATCACACCTACTCTAAACTCCATTGACTCTTCATGACTTCATGATAGCACAGTGCTTGACACCCTGTGACTCATGACATTACGCATTTAGAACTATCGAACTTTATATGACAGAACTTAACTTTATTTGTATGCTTTCATTTCTATGCCTCATGCATTTCATTACTGCTACCCTTTACCCTATGGCTATGCATTGCTATGCTTCTCTTCCATTCTGATCTGTCACACCTCATGTCTTTTATCTCCACTTCATAGCCTTATGGCTGTTCAGGACTATATTTGGATAATGGACCAAATAGGGACAAATATATACTTAGGTATATGAGGACCTGAATTGACAATCAAGGGATTCTCAGTCAGATCCTCTTGGATTTTCTCCTATTTCTTATTTGACTCTCAGTCTAAGCTTCTTAGTGGTAACCTGAAAGGCCTAGTGCTATTAGGGTTGTTTCATTAGGATCTGACTTCTCATCTCACCTTACCACTACACCTACAAGCACATGTTGCAAGTGGGTGCCATGATCTATGAAGAGGAAGCCACACTTATGTCAAGTTAGTGGTCTTCAATGCTCACCACTCCCTCTCTCCCTTCCTAGCTGCTAACACCCAATGGGACCCTTCTCACTTCTTGTATACTGCCTTACACATAGTAGCTGAGCAGACCTTAGTAGTAGCAGCCAGCAGAAACTCTGAGCCACCTGCACCTCAAGAAGTCAGGAGCTAGAGTGTCACAGACTTGCAACCTGCCTTAAGAAGTTCTTTGCCTGAATCACCAGCAGATCAGTTCTTAGCTATGCTAGAGAAAGCTGGCCTAGACCCACTCAGAGAGTTAACCAACCCCTATGCCACCACCTTCCTCTTCAACATGTTCAAGAAAGCAGGAATCTTCAAGAACAGTACCTTGTCCATCACCAACCAGACCTGTTCCTTGAGAGACCAGTCTGTAGATCCCAATGATGTGCTGATCCTATCAGATCTGGCACCTCTTTATGTTCCCCTGCCACCTATCCACTTGTGGTCAAATGCAATGACCACTGGCTCTCCTTTAACCTTCATCTCAATATTAGAGGCAGAAATTAAAAAAGAAGAAGAAGCACTGATACTATACATATCACTAAGATCTGCCAAGAGAAAGGTAGAAGAAGAAGAACCCTCTGTATACAGGAAGCATCAGAAAAAAAGAAGAGCCATATCTAGCATAAGGAGGCTCAGAGGAGATGAACCATTTGCAGACGAAAACTATACTATGAAAGTACTACAATCCTGGTTGTCTTTACACTGCCCCAAGAAATATCTGTAATATCATACTTTTGCCATGTCTCTCTCACAAGTGCTCCATGATCAATCCACCAACTGGATAGAACAAGCTAATGCCATCATCGCCAAGTTCAATGCTGCAAGTGCAGTCATTGCTTAATTAAATACAACTGTAAATGTGCAAGCCACTGAGCTTGCAATACTAAGACAACAAGCAGTGCAATGAGTGACTGCAGGAGCACAAGTGGCTGTAGGCCAAGCAGCAGCCATGGAAGGATATTTCTGAAAAGTAGAAATTTTCTCAGACCCTGGGACCTATGACAGGTCAAGGGCAAAGTTTGAAGAATGGTGGAGCAAGATGAAAGCTTGGCTCACCATTAATAGCACCACCATCACACCTGGCTCATATAATGCAGTACTTGCTGTACTCTCATGACTCACTGGCATAAAAGCAGGCCGGTTTGCAGAAACATGCTTAATCAAAGGATGGGCCTATATGTGGGCCACATTAGAATCAGAAATGGAGAGTCTTTTTAGATCTGCCAACAAAGTAGATTGGGCCCACAAGCAAATAGACAGATTCACATAGGGCAACATGCCCATCAACAAATTCATTGTAAAGTGGGAGTCACTTTACAATCAAGCATCTCTTGATGACTCTGATGCCATAAGACTATTGGAGAAGAACATCTCAAAGGGCATTATTGCCCAAATCTTTAAAGAAGGCAAGTGGCAGCAAACACTGACCACCTATCTCATCAAAATCCACTGAGTCAAGACAGCAAAAGAAGCTCTCGACTTCATTATGGGCTGCACTATCCAAAGAAGTGCATTCAAGAGCAAAGGACAAAAGAAGTCCAATGCCATGGATATTGATGCAATGGACTGCAGGCTGTTCAAATGCTACAACTGCAGAAAGGAAGGTCACTCTTTGAAAGAGTGTCCGAAATCAAAAATCAAGTGCTCCAAGTGCAAGTATGTGGGAGGTGCTTACAAGAAAGGATGCCTGAAAGGGAAAGATCACAAGGCTAGAGCAGTTAAAGAGTGAAGTGACTCTGAGAATGAGAATCCAAGGAGTTCAAAATCAAACCTGGACTGTATGGTTCAGAAAATGACTCATGAAGAGGCTGAGGCCTACTTCAAAGATCTATTTGTCATCCACTCAAAGGAGAAGGGAAAAGGCAAGGCAACATAACTATACTGGACAGGAATGTTGCAAGAAACAATTGATATATGACTCTGAAAGTTGAAGAAAGTTCTGAATCAGATGTATTTATAGATTCCATACACAGAGACTCTCTCAATGGAGAGGTTTGTCAGAGTGTCTATAAGGATCACTCTTTTTGCACCATTTTATATCTGAAGAAGAATAATGACAATGAAATTCTGGAATAAATTTTTATCCAAAATGTTAATGTCCAAAAGGAGATAAATCTAGAAGTTACCATTGCTTCCAGACAAAATAAGAAACTAATGATCAAAACTGATGCACTACTAGACAGTGGTGCCAATATCATATTTATTGACAAAGCATGGGCTGAAAAGAATCAGTTACCAATGAAGCCCTTGCAATGATCTATTCTAGTCTACAATGGATGGAACCAAGAACTCTGCTGGATCTATCACACATTCTACAGACTTAATTATTACATATCAAGGTCACCAAGAACAAGTATTGGCAGAAGTCACCATCCTGGGAAAGAATCAATTGATTCTAGGATACTCTTGGCTTAAATGCCACAACCCTGAAATTGACTGAGCTAAAGGAACAGTAAAACTAAACTGATGCCCTAGATCTTGCCACATGCTCTCAGATCGCAGTACCTTTTTAGCTATGCTTGATAAGGAAGAACAGAAACAAGCATACATGGCTTATCATTTACATGCCACTACAGAACAATCCATTAAGATGGACAAGACTCTAGAAGAGCTTGTACCAAAACAGTTTCACAAATTCCTTAAAGTATTCCATAAAGGAGAAAGCAAATGCATGCCCATATGTAAACCCTGGAATCATGCTATAGATCTCAAAAATATGTTTAAACCTAAGAAAGAATGCATCATACCCCTCTCTATCATGGAACAGGAAGAAGTTTTGGCATTTATTGACAATCAATTAAAGAAGAGTTACATAAGACCCTCTAAGTTCCCTCAAACATCACCCATGTTCTTTGTTTCAAAGAAAGATGGACGAAAAAGGATGGTACAGGATTACTGTTATCTAAATGAACATATGGTCAAGAACAACTACCCACTATCACTCATTTCATAGCTAGTTGATAAACTTAAAGGGGCTAAACTATTCACAAAAATAGATCTTAGATGGGGATATAACAATGTATGCATCAAAGAAGGCCACAAATGAAAGGCCACATTTGTATGCTTTAGAGGAGCATATGAGCCTCTCATCATGTACTTTGGATTATATAACTCCCCAGCCATGTTCCAGGCTATGATGAACGAGATCTTCACTGATATGGAAGCAGTCATGGTTGTCTACATCAATGATCTATTAATATTCACCAAAGACAATGATAAAGAAAAACATGACAAGATTGTGTTGGAAGTCCTTTGTTGCTTAGAAGAAAATGATTTATTCATCAAGCCAGAAAAGTATACATTCCATGCCAAAGAAATTGAATTTCTAGGCATGTTTGTGGAACAAGATGGCATTAGAATGGATAAATCTAAAGTAAAAGCTATTCTGGAATGGTTTACACCCAAGACAGTGCATGATGTCCATGTGTTCCTCAGACTTGTGAACTTCTATCATAGATTCATCAAAGATTTCGCTAAAGTGGCTAGACCACTTTATGATCTAATGAAGAAAGACACTAAATTCACATGGGAAAGTTCACAACAAGAAGTGTTTAATATGCTGAAACAAGCATTTATTATAGCATCTATCCTTGCCTATCCAGATATAGATAAGAAATTCCAGCTCAAAGCTGATTCCTCAGAATTTGCAACAGAAGCAGTGCTCTCTGTACATGAAACTGACGACAAATGACATTCCATTGCATATTTCTCTCACGCCCTTAACTCTACTGAAAGAAACTACCCAATCACTAACAAAGAAATGCTCAATGTAATACATGCATTGAAAGTTTGGAGACATCACCTTGAAGATGCATGGCATGAGTTTGAAATATAGAACGACCATGCCAACCTACAATTCTTTATGACAAGACAAGATCTTAACCATTGTCAAGCACAATGGTCACAATATTTATCTAGATTCAACTATATATGGATACACAAGGCTGGAACCACAATGGGAAAAGCTGACACCCTTTCTAGACAAGAAGATCATCTTAAAGGGATTGAAGATGTCAATAAAGGAATCATTGTTATCTCCTCAGATAAGATTAGACAGACACTTTTGATCTTAGATGAAGGGATCTCAATTAAGCAACACATTTTTAATACAACCATGTGCCTGATAGAAACACAAATCTGAAAGGTACTCGAAAAAGAAAAACTCAAAATTCACAATGACAGTCTAATATATGACCAATATGAAAGAATCTACATTCTGGATATACCTCAGTATCCACTTCTATGTATGGAAGTCATGTGACTTCACCATGACACTCCAGTTGCTGGTCATCCTGGATATGAGAAAACTATAGAACTGCTGCAGCACAGCTACTGGTGGCCAGAAATGGCTACTTACATTAAAGATTATGTCAAATGTTGTGACAGGTGCCAACATTTCAAAGGATCAAATCAAGCCCCAGCTGGCTTGCTACAATCTTTAGAAGCACCTCAAATTCCATGGAAACATATATATATTAGCTGATTTCATCACAGACCTTCCCAAATCTTATGGATTTGATACAATCTTGACAACTGTAGATTGCTTTTCAAAGGAAGTAGAATTTATTCCCATGCACAAAATGTGCATGGCCCTTGACATGGCCAAACTCTATCTAAATTATATTTGGAAGCACCACAGCCTTTCTAAATCCATCGTTTCTGATCATGGACTACAATTTACATCAGCTGTAATGCAAGAGCTTTGTAAGCATCTTGACATAGACTGTTGTCTCTCCATGGCATTCCATTCATAAATAGATGGACAGATGATGTAGGAGCTTGATGCTCCCTACATTTGTAGCATCAGTTTTTTCCACTTTTAGGTCACTCTGGATTCACTCATGTCCATCATGCAAGTGTCCATCATGTCCTGTGTTCATTGAAGACTAATCCACCTCTATTTGTATGTATCCAGTCCTATCTATACCTGGACTAACTATCTGGTTACACTATCCACTCTACCTACTATCCAACTTATCTCAGGACTAGCAACTGAGATGGTTAGTACCTTACCATATGTTTTCTTGTGTTCTGGTGTTGCAACACTTATTTCTATCATTTCTATCTCACCTGTCAACACTTTGACATTGACATATGTTTTACCTTTTTCTAACAGTTCTGGGAAATACCCAGACTATAAATCTCTATATCTGCCTTGTGCAATACACCTTTTATTTGGGTCACCATCTATCAGTCACATCTTTATTTGTTGTCATTGTTGTCATCGCTCATCTCAATCTGGTCCTTGTCCTAGACCAGTTTTCATTCAATCCACTTCACTCTCAATCCAAAATCAACCAGATTGACCCTCCTGGTGCTGGGCCTATGTCTAGTTACCCCTCCTCATCTATCTACCTTTGCTGGACCCCTCTAGAGATGAGCATAGCTTGCTCCCTTCACCCCTTTCTTGTGGTAGATCCTCTGGAAACTTACCTTATCACACCACTTATATTTCTTAGCTGTAATGCAAGAGCTTTATAAGCATCTTGACATAAACTGTTGTCTCTCCATGACACTCCATCCACAAACAGATGGACAGACAGAATGAATGAATCATGAAGTTCAGCAGTATCTTCATATGTTTACAGCAGAGCAACAACACAAATGGGTTGATTGGCTAGCTCTCATCCAATTCTCATATAATTCTAAACATAATGCTTCTACAAAGAAGACACCCTTTGAAATTACATGTTCATATCACCCTAGAATGGGATTTGAACAAGAGTCATCTAAAGCTCCTGCCACAGAAACATTTGCAGAGCAAATGAAAATGGTACTACAAGAAGCTTACAATAATATATTAAAAGCACAGGAATGGATGAAGACTAATGCTGATAAATATAGATCATCCACACCAAACTATGCCATTGGAGACAAAGTTTGGCTCTCCACAGAAAACCTTTGCTTGATGCGAGTATCTAAGAAACTTTTCAAAAGATGGCTAGGACCTTATGAAATCATTGAGTTGATGGGACCAAATACAGTCAAGCTATACTTGCCTTGATCAATGAAAATCCACTCTGTTGTTAATGTATCCTGGATCAAATCTTATAAAGAAAGATTAGATGGGCAAGAACCATACTAATCAGGACCTGTGCAAGTCATGAAAGATAGAGACAACAAATGGGAAGTGGACTACATTGTAGACTCCTGACTCAAAGATTGACATCTGGAATATTTAATTCACTAGAAAGGCTATGACGACATGGAATAAACATGGGAGCCAAGGGCCAATCTAACACACATGCAAGATGCTGTGAAAGAATTCCATTGCTTACACCCAGTGGCCCCATGTGTCATCAACATTGATGAAAACCTTTTCTCTAAATTATTTGAAAAATACGAGAACCAGACCAACTTAACATGCCCTGTTGAAATATTCTTTAATCACCTAGAATGTGATTCATAAGGAGGGGATAGTGTTACAAACACTCTTTTTTTGCAACATCAATATTTATTCAAACTCTGATTAAAGCTCCTCTGCAATGAGATTAAACTATGCCACACAGGTCTAACACTTGTCACTAGACTTGCTGCTCAAATCAATTACCCCAAGCTCTGTCTCATTTTACCTTTACTCTGCTAAGTCTGAATCACACCTACCCTAAACCCCATTGACTCTTCATGACTTCATGATAGCACAGTGCTTGACACCCTGTGACTCATGACATTATGCATTTAGGACTATCGAACTTTATATGATAGAACTTAACTTTATTTGTATGCTTTCATTTCTATGCCTCATGCATTTCATTACTGCTACCCTTTACCCTATGGCTATGCATTGCTATGCTTCTCTTCCATTCTGATCTGCCACACCTCATGTCTTTCATCTCTGCTTCACAGTCTTATGGCTGTTCAGGACTATATTTGGATAATGGACCAAATAGGGACAAATATATACTTAGGTATATAAGGACCTGAATTGATGACCAAGAGATCCTTAGTCAGATCCTCTTGGGTTTTTCCCTACTTATTTGACTCTCAGTCTAAGCTTCCTAGTGGTAACCTGAAAGGCCTAGTGCTATCAGGGTTGTTTCAGATGGAATGAAAGCAGACATCACCACCTTGGATCTCAATAAGAGAAGAGCCATCAGAGATCCACCACCAAACTTGTCATTCATCTTGGCAGCATGTTATGTTGATCTGATGTACTAGACTAGGACAGCTAGTGATGGACTTTGCTAGTAAAGGTTTAAGCTAAGAACTAGGACAAGACTGCTAATCATGCAGCTTGAATTCTGACACAGAGATTCAGAGACAAGGGCACAAACTGAGCAGAGGAAAATGAGATAGATTTCAGAAGGTTGAGAATGAAGATCACTACTACAGGAGGCTTACTCTAAATAGTAATGGATGGTTGAGCTGAGGTAAGGTAAAGATGGAAACTTGTGGAATGGAAAGGAATAAATGTAGTCAGCTGGTGTCATATCCTGAAAATCTTACCAAAGTCCAACTCTGCTATGTCCATGACAACTCCATATATTTCTGATCTCCTATTTTGTTATAACACTAGTACTTCCTTTTTTGATCTATGTCTCATTTCACCTCAGCTTCACACTTCAGATGTCATTGTTGCTACATCTGTCATAAAACACAGCTTCAGGCATGACAACTCTGGACTTAAGCTCTGATCTGCATTCTTTCTGTCACCCAATGTTATACTTCATTTCTATTGTTTCAGATTCATCAGTCATACCATATTACTTCTGAATTCATAGTATAAAAACCCTCCTGTAATCTATATGAACCTTAGTTCAAATATCAACTTAATTCTCTCCTCTCTTTCTCGCCCTTGAGCAACTTGCTCACTCTCTTCTCATCTTCTGAGCATATCACTCACTCCATTCTTGACTCCAAGGATAGGCCAGTATAAGAGTGTAACACATAAGTCCTGCACCAAGTATCCTTACCTCCTCTAGTTGCATCAACTCTGTCAGTCATGCATATGATCTCTGGTCTAGACATTGTCAGACTTATCTGCAGAGGATCTGAATTTAACAGTATATTCGAACTCACTCTTGTACTTGCCACTTACAACTATATCTCACACCCCAACCACTCATTATTAAAGACTTGAGTCTATTTTTGTTACAGGTGACCTCTATGCTATAGTGCATTATGATTATTGAAGCTACAAGCACTATGAATATGGACTAAGAACACGAACATTCTTAAGTTTTATCTTATCAGTACTTGTTTTACTGATTACTCTTTATTTCACACTATCACATTGTCACATGTGCACATGGTCACATTTCATGACCTCATGATCTCACTCTTGATGGAGTCATGCTTCATGACCATCATGACCCCTATTCTTATGAGTCACGATCATAGATGAACTACATCTGATACTTGAGGCATTAGGCTATGTCTTCTATTCTACCACATATATGCTTCTTATTCACATTAGATCCATATCTTAAGTGTGTGTTTATGCTTCTCTTCCATTTCTACTTATTAGATACACATTGTAACATCATGGATGACACAGGATATCTCTAGATGAGATGTCTATAGATACAAACATAGGTAGAGTATATATATGACCCATGTAGAGCCAGAAAGACTCTAACCAAGTCTTCCTCTGGAGTTTTTCCTATTAACAATAAGACTATTATCTTCACTCCACTACTTGTGTTCCCTAGCATAAGTTAGCTAGGTCAAGTCAAGCCTACTTGGTAAAGGATACCACAAGAGTAACAAGACACTTCTCTTGGAAAACTACTATTGCCTCTTGACAGCTACACCTCAGGGGTTTAGGGTTATTTCAATTTTTAACTCACACTGTACTATTCCTGAAGACTTCACCAGCCTCACCATCTGACCTGACCCCCCATCTATATCATCTGCACCTTGCAGATATATTCGCCCCTCTGGTCCCTTCACCTCTTCACTCACTTCATTACTAGAGACTGCTACTCCAGGCCCCCACATCAAGGAACTTGATGAAGTTGAAGCAGAAGGACTTATTGATCTTAATCCTCCTAGCCCAGGGGAAAGTCATCCATCTTCCAACTCATTGCATGACTCTGACCCAGAAGGTGACATTAATCCTCCAAGTGATAAAGCCCAACTCAACAATGTACCTCTGGCTTATGAACCATTCAATCAACTCACTGATGTTATCCATGATATGATCTGGCAAGCACTCTGATGTAAGTCTGCCAACACCATGAAGACCAAGGTCCATGAACCTGACCTGTTCGATGGTCTTGATCCAAAAAAGCTTTGATCATTCATAGTTCAATGTGAACTGAACTTCCAGGCTAATCCCAAATCCTTCTGTTGTGATCACATTAAGGTTACTTTCACCCAATCATACCTCAAGGGCATTGCCCTTGAATACTTCAAACTGGACTTACTTAGAGACAAACCTCCAGAGTTACATCTGCTATGGATGAACAGCTGGGAAGTGTTCCTCTATGAACTCCAGTTCAACTTTGGTTCACACAATCCAGTAGCTGATGCTGAGGCACAACTAGAACAACTATGCATGAAGGACACTCAGCACATCATGAACTACATAGTCCATTGGAACAGACTGGTGAGCCAAGTCCAGAAATGGAGTTCTGGTGTGCTCTGCTATAGCTTCTACAATGGATTATCAAAAAGGATCAAGGACAAACTGTTGTGACTTGGCAAGCCCAATGACCTCTATGACCTTTACACCCTCACTCAACAAATCAACCAATGTTATTGGGAATGTAGGGAAGAAGTCAATAGGGTGACCAAGACTTTGAACTCCCAGTTCAGGAACAACTCCAAGTTCACTTCTGCAACTCTGTCTACCTCTGGCTCTAAGCATAATGACAAGAGCCCTACCAAAGACTCCAAAGATAAATCTGGCAGTAATGCCAACTCTGGACCATCATCTGCTGCTCCAAAACCTGACCTCTTGTCAAAGTTAGGCAAAGATGGCAAGCTCACAGCAGTTAAACAAAAGTGTCACCTTGGTAGCAAGCTTTGTATGTTCTGTGGCCAAGCTGGTCATATGGCCAAAGAATGTCCTAAGTTGACCTCTCAAGCTTCTAAGGCCCATGTGATGACAACAACTT
>JBBPTP010000012.1:14719-26060 GCA_038094195.1 Pulveroboletus aff. carminiporus | reverse complement strand
GAGAGTCGTTTTGCTGCCACCGCCCAATTGGTCAACCACCACCTCGTCTGACATCCTTTGCACTCGACGTCGTTCTGACACTACCATCAAGTCGGTTGCTGGAAAAAAAGACTCGACACACGCTCTGATACATTTTGCAGTTCCTGTATTTCGCACACCCCCTGCGACATGAGCAGCCGAGGCAGGCAGTCCATGTCCGAGCTGCGATACCGCCGTCTTTTGGAGCACAACCAGCGTCTACGCGAAGACTTGGCAAGACCACGAATCCGCGTCAGCGAAGCAAGTGCAAGGTCCGTCATGCCGCCGTCTCCTGGCACACTCTCCTCACCCTTGCGCATCCAGTCTTATCAGACATTGCAAGACCACGAAGGACCACCTCGTCCGTGCTACCTTCATCTTTTTCTCCCAAGCCTGACATCTGTTCAGGTTCCGTCCGTATGGGGCCCGGTCCAGAAAGCTGAGGACCCTTATGCACCCCAAAGCTCGCGCGGACCCAACTGTTGTACCATACAATGACCGTCCTTGACCGAGTACCTCCGACAGTCGTGGTCGCTGTTTTCCATATCGAATGTTGGTCCTTACTACCCTACCGCATTTTCGGATCCTCGTCGCTCTATGTTGTGTTGTCCACCAAGCTAGATTCGCTTTTTTTTTCCAACGTCCTACGATACCGAAACATCTGTTGAGGGCGAGCATGTTTGCAGGTTAGAAGCGATAGGTTCAGAAATAAAACAGGCTCCTCTATAGTTGCCCTAGGAACTTTCTGATATCTCCCTCGCTGAGAGCACCAATGAAGTGGTTGATCGGCTTCCCATCTTTAAATGCCATCACCGTCGGTAGCGACCGTATCTGCAGGACACATTCGTTCCTGAAGCGTGAACAACAAAATGGAGACTAACTTGATATTTCCGGGCGAGCTCAAGCTCCTTGTCGGTGTCGACGGTGACCAAGTCGAGGGAACGTCCACTCCCAGTCTTGATGTTAGAAGAACCCTCTGTAAGTTTCTCCAATACGGGCGAGATCATCTTGCATGGTCCGCACCAGCTGAACGCCAGAAACAGTCAGGCCTGGCAACGAGAGTATGCGACCACGAACTCGGCGTAGAAATCGACCAGGACGACTTTGTCGCTTGGATGCTCGTTTAGCACGATTTCATTAAAGGTCTAGGACGGAAAGTCAGGAAGCTGTCACCATTGACCGAACGGGCACCAAACCTTGTGACTAACATCCAGATACTGCTTATGACACTGTTGTGACGAATGGAATGTGCGCATATTCCATGACACGGCTTTGTTGGCGGCGCCGACGTGTCGTCGAACCGAAACAAGGACCCTTTGGCTATGGAAGAGCATGACTGGATCGAGGAAACCGTGTGTTGCAGGGATGAAATTACCTGATGACTAGATGGCCACTAGTTCGCGTAACCCACGCTCTCTTCATCCCAGGGTGATACATTAAGCGCGCCGTTCTTATTAAACTAGGGGAATCAACAAGCTTATGTTTAATATCCAACGTATCCTCGTTCGCGTCCGAAAGTCCCTGTTTCAAGCGTCAAGTCCTCAGCAGTCAATCAGTCCAGACTATGACTGGCCTTCTTTCCTTATGCATCTCCGCAACTCTATTTTCTCGCTGACTTGACCCATGCGGCCTAGAACTTCGCCATGGCAGTAGCCATGAACGAGACTCTCACCTGCCACCTTTGTAGTTGGCGAATCCCATCATTGCGAACGATCGGTCTGTTGATCGTGTTGACGGTGTGAATGCAACCCGTAACTGGGGACACCCTTGTCTTTGGTCTGGATCAATAGCATCTTCCTGTGCCAAGAAGTCTGGCTCGCGTGGTAACTCGACGCATCCTACCCAGCAACCTCGACGTCTGATACTGGTACACCATTCAAAAATGCGATGGAGACCTCTAGATATAGATGGTCGTGCATGCTTGATGTTGCAAGGAGAAGCCTGCGGCTATCCCAACGGCCGCCAGGACACCCTTGTTCTGCATCGCGGGAAAATGCAATCCTCCTTGGCACCTCTTGATATGATGACTACATCGTGCTGTCCTTGCACAATTCGCTGAGACCATAATCGTACTTCGAGTCAGGGGTTTTGCCTGTTATATCTACGTCTTTTCACTCGCCCACTTCACCTTGTAGTAAGTACGACCACGATGCCTACTAGTTCTTTACCACCTCCAAAAAAAAGACAAAAGACGAAGAGGAACCAGACTGCCACCAAGGAACTCGAACATCAGATTATAGACGCTGTGGTCAATAATGCATCCTTGAACCCTCTCTCGGATCTCCTGGATACTGCTCAAAATGCACCGAACGCAAAGGACATGTCAAGGGCGGTTTATAGCCTGTATCGCGTGTTCGTCGTCATCATCTCCAGCGACAAGCTTGCACCTGGAGGAGGAGATGCCGCAAAAGTTGTACGGAAGTGGATATGGGAGCGGCTTGATGCCTACGTCAACCTTCTCCTTGGCTTATTGCAGGACGAAGAACTTACGCTGAGGGTAAGCTAAACACATTCTCTTTTGCTATTCTTCTCTCATCTTCTCTCAGAAATCTGCTCTGGATATCCTTTTCTCTTTGCTAAAGCATCTCTCGACTTCGCTCATCCGATCGAGTCCCGACCACCGACCGCAGTTCCATTTTTCGCATTTCAAGCATATCGTGCAAGCACTTCTCCTCTGTCCTCCTCCTACACGTTGTGGATCTACGGCACCTTTTGCAGGAAAGATGGCTCCAGATGTGCGCAACCACTTTGTGGATACCTGGTTCACTGTCCATGATGACATCCGGTGGTGTTTCCTCCGGGAGGCAACGTGTGTAGCATGCGCCCAGGCTCGTGATTGGATAATTTATTGTAACTCATGATCTATTCTAGCTTCGTACTTTCAAAATGCTCGTCTGCCGATCATCCAAATCTACCCGGAAACTTGTTGTCCATTATGGAGGGCCTGACCACTTTTCCGATCGATCCTTCGCAGCTGAACACGTGGTGGGTGGAAGAGCTTGGAAAGAAGCCCCCGGAAACCAAGAACGCTAAGACAGATGATGTTAATGGGGAAGACGAAGAGTTACAGAATATGGAAAACGAAGAGGAACAGGATGATTGGAAAATGTTTTTCGACGATCAACAAGATTTCAAAAGCATGAAAAAGGTAGTGGGTGTCCAAGGCAGACCTCACCAGTTGACCTTTCATCAATCTCTCCATTCGTTACAAGCCCACCGTGCCGTGTTCACGCGAACGTGGCTCACCTTCCTGCCCCGCCTTTCGTCCATATCGACCAGCGCTAACCGTGTACTTACGACGCGAGCTCTGAACATCATGCACAGAGGCGTGCTTCCACACCTAACCAGGCCAATTTTGGTGATGGACTGGATCAGCGCATGTGTCGACTTTGGTAAGTAACATCACGATTTGAGGGGTGTACGTTCATGTTTTACTAGGGGGGGCTGTGGGCCTTTTGGCGCTCAACGCCTTGTTCACCTTGATCAAAGATTACAACTTGTGAGCAGTAGTTATTTGTCATCTTCAACATTCATTTGACCATTGTCTTCAGAGATTATCCTTCGTTCTATACGCGACTCTACGCGTTCCTTGACCGGGACGTTCTTCATCTCAAGCACCGCGCAAGGTTCTTCCGACTAACTGAGCTCTTTCTGAGTTCAACGTTGGTTTTACGACCTCTTTTTAATTGTATAACCCGGTTTTGCTGACATGATATCCAGCCATCTGCCAGCTTCACTCCTTGCATCATTTGTCAAGAGACTGTCCCGCCTTTCTCTCGCCGCGCCACCCGCTGCAATTATCATGATCATACCATTAACTTATAACCTCCTCAAGCGACATCCTGCCCTTATGGGGATGATTCACCGGACACAAGACGCGGATGGCCCTTTTATCGGCAAGTTGTGAATTGTTTCCATGTACGATTTCCTGACAGGTTATGCAGACCCTTTCCTTCCCGATGAAGCTAACCCCAACATCACAAATGCGACTGGCTCCTCGCTGTGGGAGCTTTACTCGCATAAACAACATTACGACTCTGCGGTGTCCACATTAGCAAGGATATTCGAAGAGGCGTTCACAAAACCTGGTTACTCCATGGAAGATTTTCTGGACCATACTTATGGGACGGTGGGTTACTGGAGCATATCATGTCTGCGTTTTGTGCTGAATAGGTGGGTTATTGCAACAGCTTATTGAGGGAGAGACGGAGCGTCGGCTCAAAAGGGAACCCGCTCTGGCGATGGAGCTTGTCAAAAATCCGTTCCCGCTTACGTTGGATGGTGATGTCGATACCGTCGTGCAGGATGGACTGGACGCAGTCAGTGAACTGTGGGTCTTTGGGTGACAATATATTAGTAGCTACTTCCTACTCGGCATGACTCCGCCTAAGTGTTGTTAGTGGCACGTAAATATCGACAAACATTCAACCCATGACGGTAGATGCACTGGCACTGCCAGTTCAACTGTGATTCTGAGTTTCCATTAGCCTGAACATGGACGCGATCCGCGTCTCCAAGGCAAGCGTGTAGACGTCATGGTCATTGGGACCTGCTCATAGCTAAGTTTCCGAATTCGCAGGTAGAGAAAGTTCTTTGCGGCAAATCAGGAAGCGTGCAGTACGGCTCCCTGCACCTGACCGCGCACCACCTGATATTTCGTTATGACTCGGAAGATCTGGATAGAGAAGAGATGTGGGCAAGTTCTCTTTCGTTGTATTGCTCATCTTTATGTTGATACCAAGGCTAGGTTCCATATCCATTGATTTCCCTCGTCATGCAACTCCCACATACTTTGCACGGACGGTGTCCGATTACTTTTCACACACGGACGTTCGAGACGTTTTCTTTATCCTTTGGAAACGACCGCGATGCTATCGACGTATTTGAAAGTGTTAAAGAGTTGACGGTGTGCTGTAGGTCTCACTCGTCTCCCGTCAAATGTCGTGACCAACTCGTCAACAGCGTCTGTAAATCAGCTCTACGCATTTTTCTATTCCCCTAATCCACCACTGGATTCTACCGGAGGATGGTCAATATACTCACCGCGGGAGGAGTTTGGACGGATGGGTGTCGGTACCCGGACAAAGACTTGGCGCTTTACCGACATCAACAAGGATTACCATGTAATGTACTTTCTTCTGTTCTGCCACGAGAGAATCTCTGATTGGATTTATAGTTTAGCCCAACTTACCCGTCGCGTTTGGTAGTCCCGACGCGGATAAGTGATTCTACACTTCAATATGCATCAAAATATAGGAGCAAATGTAGAATACCCGCCCTCACTTACTTGCACTGGGCGAACCACGTACTTCCCTTTCTTCCATCCATGATGCGTCATTCCTCACATCCCACTCACAGGCTAGCATAACTCGTTCGAGTCAACCCATGGTTGGCATCAAACAGAACCGTTCTGTCCAGGACGAAAAACTTGTGGAGGCCATCTTTCAAACCCATCATCCTTCTGAATCTCGGTCGTCAAGTGCTCCAATTTATGGTGCAACCGCCACAAATTTGATTGTAGACGCTCGCCCAACGGCTAATGCCGTAGCAAACACTGCCAGGGGTGCCGGTACAGAAAATATGGAGCACTACAAGGACGCAAAGAAGACCTATTCTGGCATTGACCATATTCACGCAATGCGCGAATCGCTAGGCAAGGTTGTAGATGCTCTTCGTGAAGCAGACGCCATGGCTGCCAGCGTAAGCGGATACCTTCCTGGAGAAGCGCAGCAGCTAGCTATCTTGGACCGTCAAGCCCTACGTAGATCCGGCTGGCTCCGTCATATGTCTAATATAATGGAAGCCGTGGTTCTTATCGTCCGAAATATACACGTCAATTCGTCTCATGTTCTGATCCACTGTTCCGACGGATGGGATCGAACCTCTCAACTCTCTGCTCTTGCCCAACTCTGCTTGGACCCACATTATCGTACGATGCGTGGTTTTCAAATACTCGTCGAAAAGGACTGGATATCCTTTGGACACCGATTCTTGGATCGATGCGGTCATTTGTCATCTGAAAAGTTTTTTACATCCTCAACGGACATAGCAAGCAGCAATGGAGGTGCCGATGCTGCCCAAGCCTTTCTCGCTTCGGTCCAAAGCCGCTTCGTATCCCAACATCACATTAAGGAGACGAGTCCATCTTTCCACCAATTCCTCGAATGTGTACGCCAGCTGCTACGGCAGTTCCCTGAACGATTTGAATTTAATGAGCGCTTCCTACGCACGATCCATCATCATCTCTATTCTTGTCAGTTCGGGACGTTTCTATATAACTGCGAGCGGGAGCGCAGGTATGGAGAAGACGGAATGATCCCGTCGGAACGCACCGCGAGCCTCTGGGATTTTCTGAACTCGTCACTACAAGTGGAGAAGCACAAGAATGTTTTGTATGACAGTTCCTTGGACGATCCGGCACGCAGAGATGGCAAAGCGGACATGGGTGTGCTGTTCCCTAATCCCAAGGACGTTCGCTTTTGGTTTGAACTTTATGGTCGCACGGATGAGGAAATGAATGGGAGAATCGTTATCTCCCAAGTCAAAGACGAGTCTGGGTTTTCTACTTCTGTCGAGGGTCTCGACGACGATACTGCAAGCTCACTCGGGGAAATCCCACCACCGGCAACCACTGAGCCCCCCCCAATCGTGCCGTCCCCTTTATTGCCGCCCTCCAGATCAACTGCTGCCGATGGTTTATCTTCCAGTTTTCAGGGGTTATGGTCGTCCCTACCCGATCTTCCTCAGAGAGTTGCCGAAGGTTTCACAAGCGTGGGGGCTTCGACGACTCTAAAGGCTTCCTGGCCCCCGGCACGACCGAGCTCACCGGGCAGTAATTCATCGCCTCAAGGTCGCACGCGAAACTCGAATCCCACAGATTTCTTCTCTAGCAGTGGTGTGAAATCTGTCTGGGGAAAGTTATCCTCGAATGCCACGGCAGCATTCTCAGCCGTGCAGGAAGCATATGACGGCGTTACGAAGGTTCCCTCGAGGAGAACTGGAGACGAGGAAGACGCCGGAAAGACATCTGAGCTACAGCCTCGTGACTTTGACGATGGACGTTCTTTCTCAACTATTTCCGGATCATCATATAACCCTTGGGACAGCGTGAAACCGCAGAAGACATCTATACCTGCATTACCGATCGACAACCCTTGGAGCACTGCGCGTTCGCGCTCGCCCAGACAGCTGCCTTCCGCCTGGGATATAGCGGACTCGAGACCGCTTGCTATGGACCTAACGGTTACTCGTTCGTCGTATGAACGACAGACGAGCGTTCCTCCTCGTGTCACGAACCAGAGTCCTGGTGCGGGGACGAGTCCTCCCACGCGGTTGAGCGGTGAGAGGAAAACTGAGCAGGAACAGCAACAATCCATAATTAATACGGATCCCCTCGGGGTCGCGTTGTTGTAATTTCAGGTCGGGATGTAAGTTGAGCGGGTACATGATACGCATTTACATGTATGTAACCAATCACGGCGTGGTGCCACTACGCGCCTAATTCCGCCACACAATTGACAGCATAATGCACTAATGGCGTGATGGGTGTGATTAGATAAGCTACTGAATCCCTTTAATTGCCAGCCTGGAGACATTTCGAACACGAACGTTCCTTCCCTTTTTTCTCTTTCCCGACCGTCGCTTCCCATGTCTCTCAACGGTAGTGCCCGCCCGTCTCTCGCCCCCGGTCACTTCTTGTTTACGTCCGAGTCTGTCGGCGAGGGCCATCCTGGTACGTTCTATGCGACACCCGACTGATCCACTCCTAACGTTCCTCGAGACAAAATCTGCGACCAGGTCTCCGATGCTATCGTGAGTTTCCTACATCACATCTGTTGAAGTCGCCTCCTCACTTAGTCAATTAGCTTGATGCCTGTCTTGCGCAAGATCCCTGGTCAAAGGTCGCCTGTGAGACGGCCTCCAAGACCGGCATGATCATGGTCTTTGGTGAGATCACGACCAAGGCCCAGATTGACTACCAAAAGGTCATCCGTAACACCATCAAGCAAATTGGCTACGATGACTCGTCAAAGGGCTTTGATTACAAGACTTGCAACATTCTCGTGGCCATTGAACAGCAGTCGCCTGACATTGCTCAGGGTCTTGACCATGGTTCGCTGGAGAATCACGGTGCTGGTGACCAGGGCATCATGTTCGGCTATGCCACCGACGAGACTGAGGAGTACATGCCCTTGACGATTGTGCTTGCTCACAAGCTCAACGCAGCAATGGCCCTTGCTCGTCGTTCTGGACTACTATCCTGGCTGCGACCCGACTCCAAAACCCAAGTTACCATCGAGTACAAGAACGATGGTGGCGCTATGATTCCTCTTCGAGTTGACACTATTGTCATTTCGACGCAACACGCGGAAGAAATTTCGACAGACGAACTTCGTAAGGAAATCTTGGAGAAAATCATCAAGCAGGTGATCCCTGCCAACCTCCTCGATGACCACACTATCTACCACGTCCGTGTTCTTCGTTTATATTGTCTTGATATTTATAAGGGTATCAGATTCAACCCTCGGGTCGCTTCGTTATTGGTGGTCCGCAGGGTGATGCTGGTTTGACTGGTCGTAAAATTATTGTTGACACATACGGTGGTTGGGGAGCCCACGGTGGAGGTGCCTTCTCTGGCAAGGACTTTTCGAAAGTTGACCGCTCGGCTGCCTACACGGCACGCTGGATTGGTACTGTACCTCTTGCTTTTGAACGAGCTCTAGGCTGACGACTACTTTAGCCAAGTCCCTTGTTGCTGCCGGTCTTGCTCGCCGTGCTCTCGTACAGCTCTCTTACGCCATTGGTGTCGCCCAGCCCTTGTCTATCTATGTCGACACTTATGGCACTGGCAAGAAGTCGAATGATGAACTTGTTGCGATTATTCGTAAGAACTGGGATCTACGACCTGGTATCATGGGTGAGTTTGACTTCTTTCCTGGAAGTTCGAGCTTATATGTTGTGCATAGTCCGCGAGCTTGGACTCCAGAAGCCTATATATCTGCGCACTGCGTCCTATGGTCACTTTGGCAACCCGGACTATGCTTGGGAGAAGCCGAAGAAACTTGTTCTCTGATCGCGTTTCATCATTCGTGCTCTTGGCACCTTGTATTTATCCTCCTGGCATTGGAAGTTCATCCTTCCGCAACTCACGCTCTTAGACCGCACGCTTTCCTGTCTTATTCGCTATGCTGTAGTATGGTCCAGAGAGGGCCAGCACGTCGACGACCTACTACCCGGGCGGCAGCCCAACACCTATTGCACGTCCAAGATATACGTATGACCTATATATCCTTATCGTAGTATTGAAGAATACAACCCGCGTTCAACCGCGTATTGCAATGACATTGGCGTGTCTGAGCGGCGATGGCACGTAAAATTTTTGTGATGAGACACCGGCCCGACTCCCGACCTGTCGTGGTCATCGGGTATGGCCGGCTACTAGCGTTGTTTCACCATGGTGGGTTATGTCGTCGAGGGAACGTTGGCCTCGGGCGGGGCGGAGGTGGCTTAAACATACTGATTAGTTCATCCGGTCGTGCCCGACCCGCCCAGCAGCCTGCTATTTACGCGAAAAGGATGCGGGTTCAGGTATCGGCTTAAAGGATCCTCCACACGCCCATCGACCTTTACCCACAAGCTCGCCAGTGCGTCGCATTCCAGCTGATTCGCTTCAAAAATTGATTCCCCCTAGTGTGTGGCATTTTAGGTCTGCTGTTGCACGACTCCACCATCGACGCGGCTGCCGAGATCAGCGAGGGTCTTTCTTTGCTACAACATCGCGGTCAGGACGCATGTGGCATTGTCACCTGTGGCCCGAAAGGCCGCTTATATCAATGCAAAGCAAATGGGATGGTCCGGGATGTATTCGATGACAAGGCTGTTGGAAAATTGATTGGCGGTATGGGCGTCGGGCATGGTGAGACTGCCTGACCAGCAATAGTTCACATCTAATCTTTGGGCCTCTCAGTTCGATACCCAACAGCTGGCAGCTCCAACCACGCCGAGGCTCAACCCTTCTACGTCAATTCACCCTATGGTATCGTACTTGCACATGTATGTGCTGCAGTGATCGCCATCGACGTATTTTTACTCACTGTTGCTTCGCAGAATGGAAATCTTATCGACAGCGCAACTTTATTGCAATACATGGATGCCACAGCGCATCGGCATATCAACACCTCGTCCGATTCTGAACTGCTCTTGAACACTTTTGCGGACAACCTCCAGAAAACCGGCAAGTTTCGTATAAACGAAGAAGATATTTTTACCGCCATTGGAGGCTTGATGAAGCAGTGCAGAGGGGCGTATGCTTGTGTCGCAATGATTGCGGGATTTGGAATCATCGCCTTCAGGGATCCGAATGGGATCCGACCCGTCGGGCTGGCATCCCGAAGAGCTGCTACTGGAAAGGATTGGATATTCGCAAGCGAGAGTATTGTGGCTGACGCTGGTGGTTTCAGTGACTGGCAGGATATCAGGCCTGGTACGTCTGGGTTCTACCTGTTCTCCCGAGATATTGACTCCCCAAATAGGTGAAGCTGTTATCATTACTCGCTCGGAGGCTTCGAGACGCGTTGTTACTGAACCAGCCACTTTTGCACCCGATATCTTTGAATACGTTTACTTTGCTCGACCCGATTCTGTATTGGATGGCGTGAGCGTCTACCGGAGCCGCATGGCCATGGGAGACGCACTCGCAGAAGAAGTAAGCAAGGTTTTGTCAGAGAAGGATATCACCGTAGACGTTGTTATTCCGGTGAGTTCGCTATCCTGTTCCTGCGACATCATTTACCGTTAATGTTAGGTACCTGATACGTCACGCGTCGCTGCCCTGAATTTGGCTCAGAAACTCCAGCTTCCTTACCGGGAGGGATTCATCAAAAATCGGTATGTTGGTAGAACTTTCATCATGCCGGGGCAACAAATGAGGTACACCTCCAATCCCCTGTCGAATCGTCTATACTGATAACATCCAGGAGGAAGAACGTGAGGAAAAAGCTCAATGCTATGGCTCTCGAGTTCGCAGACAAAAATGTCCTACTAGTTGATGGTATGTCTCCTTATCCTGAGAGCCATACTATGCGATAATAACGTATCGCTTTCAGACTCGATCGTACGAGGTACAACTTCGAAGGAGATTATCCAAATGGCAAAAGACGTTGGTGCAAAGAAAGTTATCGTCGCGAGCTGTGCTCCCCCAATACGGTAGGCCCCGCTACTTCCCCAAAATTCTCCTCTTTCTGATCTGCTGCGCAGGTATTCCAACGTGTACGGCATTGACATGCCGGCGCGCACAGAACTCGTCGCATATGGCCGGACAACC
>JBBPTP010000012.1:0-14621 GCA_038094195.1 Pulveroboletus aff. carminiporus | reverse complement strand
CCCCCAATACGGTAGGCCCCGCTACTTCCCCAAAATTCTCCTCTTTCTGATCTGCTGCGCAGGTATTCCAACGTGTACGGCATTGACATGCCGGCGCGCACAGAACTCGTCGCATATGGCCGGACAACCGAAGAAGTTGCCGAGGCCATCGGTGCAGACCTCGTCATCTTTCAAAAGCTCCCGGACTTGATCGCCTCTGTCCGTCAATTCAACCCATCAATTGAAACTTTTGACTGTTCGGTCTTCACTGGCGAATATGTCACAGGAGGGGTGGACGAGAGATACTTGGCCCACATCGAGTCGCTGAGAGCTGACCATGTCAAAAACAAGACGGCTCCGACTGGCCTCAAAACTGCGGGACTCAAGGGCACGAATGGCGTGAATGGATATGATCACCGTGCTGTGGTAGGTTCGAATGCGGTGACGAACGGAGCAGATGATACGGTTGGCCTGCACAATACTTGGAGTGTCAGTTGACGGTCGCAGGACAGATAACATTTATACTCTATAAGTAACGGTCTAGAAGTCTGCTTGCCCTCCGACACAGTCGTGGTGATACGAAGTAAAGATGGAGAATAGTATGGGTAGCGATCGGGAATCTATGATGCTACGTAGAATACAAGAACAAAGACTAACGCTTACTTATTGACGATAGATGCTGATATGACACTGCCACAGTTCAGTGGTATGTTCAAAACATGCTTAAGAGAACATCACACGCAGCCATGTCATCGAGCAGGCACACTGCGGTTATTATTTCCCGCTGGAGGGGGGAGTTGTGAGAAGGCTCGGTGCTTTGGCATGAATAACGATGCCATGGGATCCCTCTTTTGTATCAGTGGCTTGGAGGGACGAGGTTCAGTAGCCTGTGACGGGGTATGAGTAGGCGATGACAGTTGTGTCGGTGGAGGGAGATCCTTCAGAGAAGCCGGGTCCGTCGCATTCTTGGATTGTACAGGACGACGAGGCGTCGATTGGGGCATTGAAGGTGAGGGGAGAGTTGGCGGGTCAGGTTTGACGGTCGCCCGACTGTTGACGGTTTTCGTCGACGGCGCCGGGGGCGGGCTTGCGGTAGTAGGACTGGGTACCCTGCTGTGAGGTACCTTGGGGGCCAACTGAGGTGTATATAGGGACCTTCGAAGTTTGGTTGCTTCGTTCTTCGTTTTCTGAAATAAGGACTTTGGCTGGTTAGACGATCCCCCTGCAGGGTGTCAGTCGCGTCAAAACCAGGAGGAAGTAACGCTTACATGCGGTGCGCGCGCGCTTAGCAGGGGGCAGTTTGTCGGTCAACTTGACCTCTCGCTCTCTCTTCCGTTCTGCAGCCTCCATGCGTTGACTTCTGAGCCTTGATGCAACCTCTTCTAGTCGATGTGCCTCTGCCTCGCGTAGAAGCTTTGTGCAGGCGAGTGAGACGGCATTCTTGGCTTACAAAGGATGGGGACATACAAAGTATTGATCGCGCCAAGATTCGGGTTGCTCGTCAAAACTTCGTGTGAATTGTTCGGCGAGTAAAGGATAGGACTTGAAACAGAGACGTTGCCAGAGATCTGACGGCATCGAGTCAGAGACGAAAGCAAACGAACTTGGTGCTCAGGGCTGACGTGCCTGAGGTGTCTTGTTCGAGATACTGCGACGAGGGTGAGAGATGGGCTGTGGTGACTGCGAGATGAACAGACCGGCGAGGACTGCTCCAAGCGGAGCAGGGTATCTGCAGAGCAGCATTCGAGCACGGGTCTGATAACGTCGTACCGTACGTCATCACCAAGACAAGTTATGGCTGTCGGGGTGGTGAGAGTGAGAGCGAGGGGAAGAGAAAGGACATACCGTCTGCATGGGATGACAGGACTGGGGGGGCGGCAGCGGGTGAGGACGGGGGTGAGAAGCGCGAGGAGTTGATTGTGCTCACCGCGCTGGCAGTAGGATACGAGAGAGGGGACCCGACGCTGGGCGGGATCAAAGTCTGAGGCCATGATATTGAGGAGGACGTGTCGGCTGTCGCACCGCATTTAATCCTTGCCAGCTCGATCACGCCGCATGCCAAATACAGTATACAGTCGCGGTGCAGTGCTACTCCTCCTCCTCCTCCTCCTCCTCCTCCTCAAACGCCCGCTCCTGTGCATTCATCGCCCCCACTACGTCCTCTGATTGTCCCTTTTGCGCTGCTAGCCGCTGTCCTGCTCGCCCGTGTCATCACCACAATACGTGCCTCGTCGTACACACTCACTGATCAGCGTGTGGATCGCCTCCTGTGTCTTCCTCTCCAGCCTGGCAAGCTTCTTCTCTGTCTCCCTCTTGAGATCCCAGTTCGGCCGTTTCGGCGCAATGTTGAACACGTCCTGCAAGCCCTCAGTTGTGCGCCCTGTCGACGTGTGTCACCACCCACCAGCTCCTGTGCTCTGCGTTGTTCATCCTCTGTGATGATCTTCTCTGCCATGCCTTCAACGTCCTTTTCGACAGTGTCCAAGGTCAACCGCTCGTTTTGTGTGTGCTTCCTCAACGTCCGTGTCTCTGGGTCAAAGTTTCGGTTCAGTAGCACAGATCCACTGCACGGCGCACATTAGCAAACGCCAGTCGTGGGGCGGTGTGTAGCGCACCCATCCTCGGCCTCTGCACGCCCTTCTTTTCTGTTTCTGAGTGCAACCAGCCGTGCCTTGCGCGCCTCCGACGCCTCCTGGAGTGACATGGTTGTCGTGTCTCTAGTCCCGGCTGACTAAGCGAGAGTATATTAGTACGAACTGAACTCGCCTTTGCTAGCTTGGAATGCCTCCGGCATGGCGTAAATTCATCCTTCGACACCCGCCTTTATCTCGTTGCTTCACCGTCCCCGCATCCACAATCGATACTGCCGAGTTTCCGTGCGATGCCATAAGGTACGTCTCTTTCCACGCAAAGTACGCAGACGACAAACATCGGGTTTCCGCAGAAACTTTTCCATCATTGCCCACATTGGTGACTTTCTTTTTCGTTCGTCTATTTTCGCGTATTCACACTCACTCTAGACCATGGTAAATCCACTTTGGCTGATCGGTCAGTCGTTTTCTTCGGGTCATGGACATGCTCGCCTTACTTCTTTGCTCAGCCTGCTAGAGGTGCAATTGCGTGCGGCTCCCTGCGTCACTCCACCAACACGCGTTTAGCTTACAGGTACCATTCCAAAGAAAGCCTTTGGTTCCAACCAGCAAGTCCTGGATAAACTTAAAGTCGAGCGAGAGCGCGGAATCACGGGTGGAGTACTTTAGACTCGATAAGTAGTCAATCTCGCTCATACACTACATAGTCAAGGCACAGACGGCAAGGCAGGTTTTCTGTTCTACACACCAGTGAACCGCCTTAACCTTCTCCATCAGTATGGTGCACGCCGTCAACGCCAAGAGATACCTCCTCAATCTCATCGATACCCCTGTAAGCTCCCCATATAGAGTATCTAAAATCTCCCCTAATTCCTTTGTAGGGACATGTTGACTTTTCATGGGAGGTTTCCCGCTCCCTGGCAGCTTGCCAGGGCGCACTTTTGCTGGTAGATGCTACACAAGGTGTTCAGGCACAATCCATCTCCGTATTTCACATCGCCAGGGAGCGGGGCCTGACTATCATTCCTGTCCTTAACAAGGTCCGCATCTCCGAGCCCCATTGGCTGTTCAGATTCCTCAGCAAATGCCAATGTAGATAGATATGCCTGCATCACAACCCGAACGCGTGGCTCTACAATTGCATTCCACTTTTGGTGTAGATCCTACCGACATATTGCAGATTTCAGCTAAAACTGGTCGGGGTGTGGAGGCTCTGCTTAGGGCCATCATCGAACGAATACCACCTCCATCAGCATCCACAGCGAAGCCTCTGAAAGCTCTGTTATTTGATTCCTAGTAAGCATTTGATAGTTACTGCTCACCGCCGTTAAACTGTTTTAGCTATGATCGATATCGAGGTGTCATCTCACTCGTGAGCCTTCGCGATGGGGTAATCCGTAAAGGTACCCGCAAGTTACACTTGGAAACTTGTGTCTAAATTTTTTCTTTATGCCGACAGGTGATAAAATTACGTCCTGTCATACTCGGAAGAAGTATGATGTGCAGGAAGTCGGTGTCATGTTCCCGGAGGAGCACCCTACTGTCAGCCTACGACCTGGGCAAGTTGGTTATATAGCTTGTAACATGAAAGAATCCTCGGAAGGTCTGTGAACCGCCTGTTCGCTGGAGTTCTTGCTCAGGTGATTAAACAGCTCATGTCGGAGATACTCTCCACCGCGTCGGGGCGCCAGTAGATCCGATGCCAGGATTTCGACCTGCAAAGGCTATGGTAAGCATGTGCCACTTTTCGTAATCCACTTTTCACGCTCTTCAGGTCTATGCTGGTATTTTCCCTGTGGACACAGGGGACTTTATCAAGCTCGAAGAATCTGTCAAACGTGTGCGTAGTCATATCTCGTATCTTCTGCTCCATTCCTCAAGATGTGTACGTTCAGTTAACGCTGACTGACCGGAGTGTCTCGGTCCAACGCGAATCCTCCTCTGCATTAGGGCAAGGTTGCCGTCTTGGATTTCTGGGGACTTTGCACATGGACGTCTTCCGCCAACGACTGGAGGACGAGTACGACGCAAACATTATCGTTACCGCTCCGACCGTGCCTTACAAAGGTGAATTGTCCTTGTCCCTCCAGAACACGGCAGCTGATGATGAATTTGATAGTCGTTTATAAAGACAAGACCATCATTGTTAGCAATCCTACGGAGTTTCCAGACCTTTCAGACTCTTCGTCAGGTGTTAAAGAGGTCCAAGAACCGGTGGTCAAGGCAACAATCATTGTTCCTGAAGGTTTGCTGTGTTCACTCCATGTCTCTATCAGCGCTAGACTTTCATTAGATTACCTTGGCGGGATGATGGAGCTATGTTTTGCCCATCGTGCGGAAAACTTGGATTATCGTTACTTAGATGCTGGGGCAACCAAGTCTGCTCGTATTATCTTGACATGTACAGTCCCCTTGAGCGAGATCGTCACCGATTTTTTCGACAAACTCAAGAGCAAGAGTTCGGGATACGCAAGTTTTGAGTGCGTAACGCCTTCGTTCTTTGTATTCTAGGCTGATATGAACTGACAATGTATAGTTATGAGGATGCTGGGTATAGGTGGAGCGATTTATCCAAGGTAAGAATGTGTGCCTGCTGTTACGATTTTAGCTCGATTCGTCCAAACAAGATGGTCTTTCTCATCAACGGAAAACCGGTGGATGCTCTCGCATTGATTGTACACCAACCTGCACAGCAAGATGTCGGGAGGACTTGGGTTAAGAAGCTACGTAAGTGGTTGCTGCAGTGCCCGCTTCGCTCGCTTAGACATCGGTTACATACTAGACGCGGTCATTCCCCGTCAGCTGTTTGAGGTGCCAATTCAGGCAGCTATTGGGAAAAAAATTATCGCCCGTGAAACGTTGAAAGCTTTGCGTGCTGACGTCACAGCGGGCTTATATGGAGGTATGTGTTGATTTGGCGAGGATCGGTTGCCTTGCTAAACTACTGTTCTACAGGTCATTACGAACGCAAGATGAAGCATCTTGAGAACCAAAAGGAAAGCAAACGCCGTATGAAGCGGATCGGCACTGTAGATCTGCCGCAGGAAGCCTTCTTCGACATTTTGAGCACCAAAGTAAAGTAGACATGCAAAGGTCGATTGGCACTCCAGAGTCCACGTCCCGCAATTTTGCTAAAGCTCATAGTCCTCGTCATCGTAGGTCTCCTTGATAAGTCGATAAACTGATGATGGTGGATGATCGCCACTGTGGAGATTGAGATGTTGATACAAGTAGACATGAAGCACAAAAGACTCACTCGTTTGTAACATATGCATCAATCATTTCGGGTCGTACATAATCATAGAATGGATTCACAACATCCACTTTATCTACCAGATCGCCCTCTTCAAACCCGAGGACATCACTGGGGTCTCCAAAGTCGAGTGCACCATACTCATGGTATAAATTCCATTGAGGGGTAAGCTTGAATTGCCCCGCACAAACAACGACGGGCGTGCTGTGCGCGCGAGCAGCTGTAGCGGCCAGGAGTGATCCCGTAATGGCGAACATCCCGCCGTTGGCAAGAATCGCGTGCGCGCCAAGTATGACTTTATTTATTCGCGACATAAGCGCATATATTGAAGAATCGGGAACGAGGACGGTGGATATGCCCGCCGACGAAAGCGATTCGGCCATCTCATGGCCGCTATACCTGTCAGCCAGACAAGAGTCAGGATTCACACTAGAATAGAACAGAAGAGGAACTGACGATGGAGCGGTTTCTGCGACGATGACGGTGTATTTCCTATAAGGAGAAGCCGACTTCAAAAATGCCGCTACTGTGCTTGACTTTCCAATCGTGAGGATGATCTCGCTAGAGATATGCTATTGAGCTCAATGTGCCAAGAAATCCACAGGCAGACGACATACTCGGAGTGTATATGATCTTTTGCGTTCTTGGATATGTTGTCGTATACGGTTTCAAGCTCGTCAAAGACATCTTGTATGGCCTCCATGAGTACAGGCTTTAACGTCCGAGCAAATGCATCGGGATCGTCAGGGTTGTTTTCCTTTAAGCCACCTCGCGCTTCATGGGAGACTTTCTGAGGAGCGACTTGCTTACGGGGCTGTCCTTGGGAAACAAACTTTTCGATCGAGAAAGTCGGTTTCGAGGTCAGTGGGACTGTAGTCCCTTGGGATGCCGTATGATATTCTTCTCTGATGTGATGCAAGACCTTACGAACGGTATTCCCTACCGTGTACTCTAACAGTGAAAACCGTAGTCGATTTTCGATCCGAAGCGTGGATGGGGGGGTGTACCTTTGGGCTGGGCATCTACTAACTTTCGCCCCACGGAACGGATTATCTCTACCAGCTGGTCGATGTTGGAAAAACGAGCCTTGGAGACAACGTGACGGAGGACGAGGAGGGTTTCCAGCGCCGTTTCTCGGGACCCGACGACCTGGCTGTGGAGTAGGGACTTGGAGGTTAACCTGGAGTTCCAGTGGAAGAACTCTACCAACCGTCTCCGAAGTTTGGCCGCAAGATTTTCAACGGCTCTTTGACTTGCTGCGGCCGAAGGCTCTGTAGCCATTGTACAAGAGTTCGGATTCCGAAGGAGAAATTATAAGTTGGTGGATCCAGCAGGGAACCTCTGTTGGCGCCGAGCGAGTCACATAATCTCCTAACTTTCCATAACGAGCAACACACATCTGTCCTTCTACATACACACTCTGACGTTCAAATGTGCCAGTCCAGCTTGTCTGCCCATTTCCCAGGAAGCAACTCAGAAATCTGCTCAACATCTTTATCGCCCCTCCCAGACAAGCACTATAAGGAAGTGTTAGCTTAGCCGACTACATCGTTTTAGATGGTTCTCACTATAACTAGATCCGTCTCTTTCGTGAGCATCTTCGCCCGGCGAACCCCTTCCCAGATGGCGTGTGATGACTCCAACGCTTGATCCTCTTTCAGCCATCACTTAAAGACACGAGTGATTGACTAACCGGGAATAATCCCTTCGAGTTGTGTGATAAGGCGGAATCCTCTTAGTGCTTCTTCGTCCGTTGCAACTACGTACTCTGCACGACCAGAATCCTTTAGCCAAGCATGCTCTGGTCCAACTCCGGGGTAATCCAGGCCCGCACTGACAGAGTGCGTCTCGATTATCTGACCAACGTTAGATTGCAGGATATACGTCCGGACGCCGTGTAGCACGCCAGGTGTTCCTTTAGAAAGCGTGGCACTGTGGCGATCACTATCTAGGCCTGCAACCTATTATCAGCTCGCGATTCTCCAAGTGTCGGAATACAAACCTTCGCCACCGGCCTCTACACCAACCAGCTGGACATTCTTGTCAGGTATAAAGTCATAGAACGTGCCAATCGCATTGCTCCCCCCGCCAACACATGCAACAACGACATCAGGAAGTTTTCCTTTGATTTCGTGAAGCTGAGCCTTGATTTCCTTCCCGATTACTTTTTGGAAATCGCGAACAATAGTGGGAAAGGGATGTGGTCCAATGCATGACCCAACGAGATAATGCGTGCTAGCCAGGTTGGTCACCCAATCACGTAATGCTTCGTTGACTGCGTCCTTGAGCGTGCGGGACCCAGACTCGACTGGAATAACCTTGGGAAGGACGGTCTGAGAACTAAACAGGGTCAAGGAGCTGGCAACGTACCGTTGCGCCGAGCATTTTCATCCGGAAGACATTCAGTGCCTGGCGCCTTACGTCTTCCGCACCCATGTACACGACACATTCCAATCCGAATCTGGCGCACACAGTCGCAGTTGCAACACCATGCTGCCCGGCACCAGTCTCTGCAATGATTCGTTTCTTTCCCAGGCGTTTGGCGAGAAGGATCTATCATCAAACTTACACTTTGATCATTGATTAAGGCGAGCCACTTGCCTGACCAATAGCATTGTTAATCTTGTGTGAGCCAGTGTGGTTCCTGCGTAAGCTATGTATTAGCAGGGAGAGACGGACGGTATGAGGGCACGCACAGATCTTCTCGCTTCAGCCAGATTTGAGCACCACCAGCATGCTGTGTCAGGGACTCCGCAAAATACAATTTTGAAGGACGGTTCATATAACCATAGTAACTTTCGAACTCCTTCCAGAATTCGGGATCGCTGAGAGCTGATCTATGTGCTTCTTCGAGTTCAAGCAGGCAGCCGTATAACGCCTCCGGAACAAATTGCCCCCCAAACTGCCCAAACCTAGCGGGTAGGGTCGTTGCAATTTGAGAGGTTGTCTTCTCCAGATCGGAGGAAACCGATGCTGATGCCAGTGGGGACCGTACTGATGGGGAGGACTCGCTCTGGCTGAATTCACGGCAGAACGACTCTACCGCGTGTGGAATGACGTCCAGAGATGCTTCCTTGATGATAGTAACCAGACGGCTTCCGATGACCACACCATCGGCGCCAGCGTTCTGAACGTATTCAAAGTGAGCCCGCGTAGCCACCCCGAAACCAACCGCGATAGGAATAGAGGTGTACTCTCGGACACGGGCGATGATGTCAGGGAGCTCACTATTGATCTTACCCACGACAGAGGATCCGGTGGTACCCATCTATGGATGGATGATCAGAATCAACAAGCTGGAATGTGGAGCAGATATACCCTAGAAACTACATAGATGAAAGAGTCTGCAATGGATGCGAGGAATTGAATGCGGTTCAGGGACGTCGAGGGAGCTATGAGGGGCACATAGGACATGCTAGGAATTGTCGTTATCGCTCAAGAACGGGGCCCGGAAGGCTGGTTGTTGACATACTCGGCCCTTTGGCACTTTTCCCTAAAGTTTATGGCTTCTTCGGGGGGGAGGTCCACCATGATAAATCCATTGGCGCCGGCCTCTCTCGCATCTTGAATAGCCTTTTCTTCCCCATAAGCGATCATGGGATTGTAGTAACCTGCAGGTCGTAGTATTGAGTAATATGATGAAGGGGAAGTTGCGACTAACCCATGAGTAATACGGGAACAGTAAGGCCTTGTTGGCGTGCCTCTCTAACTTGGCCAAGCACGGTAGCATAATCGATGGCATTGTGAACGGCAATCTAGCATACTTGAATACAGAAGTAGACAGCGAAGAGAGGGTCGGGCAAACCGTGTTTGTTTCTTGAATGGCAGGGCCGTCAGCGATTGGGTCCGAGAAAGGAACACCTAGTTCGATGATGTCTACCCCTCCCTTTTGCATGGCCAGACATATCGGAACGGTATCGATTGATCTCGGGTATCCTGCGGTGACGAAAGTCACCAGAGCACAAGTCCCCTATCCTTCCGGTTAGTGGTGCCCCGTATCCTCCATAAAACAAATGTACATTGGCCTTTTTGGACTCAAAGACAGACCTGATGGCTTGCATAGTTGCTGAGGTGCATCCGGACATCTTCGGATGCCATCATCTACACTCTACCTTGTCGGAGTTTGAATAGACCTTGTCATGGAACCCTCACAACCCTCGGACGAGGCCAGGGTACTCGTCATATATACCGGTGGAACAATTGGCATGCTTCTTAGTGCCAAGGGTTACGTACCAGAACCCTTCTTCCTCACAGAGACACTCAGAAGTCAGAAGAGGTTTCACGATCCCCTCCAAGATTCCCTCTTTTCGAATGCAGCCTCTGTCAAAGGCTACAGAGAATGGTCAACCAGCGCGAGATCCAGTCCATCCGCCTCAGAAACGCATCTTCCTCTGACCTCCTGTGCCTCCCACCCCACACTACGGGTAAAGTCATCGCGATTTATCGGCAGAGTACGGAAACTTGCTCCCGACACCAACAGCATGCCCATGGATATCATACAATGTGAAAGGATTTCTGAAGACATTTATCAAGCAAGACTTCCTAGTCTGGTCACTCCAAGAAGCGTTGCATCTGGCCTGGATGGTGGGAAGCGTATACGTTATGCCATTCTCGAGGTATGTGGTAAGGCCGACATGACATTCTGGTAGCAAACGAGAACATCAGTGGGACCCTTTGATGGACAGCAGCAACATTGAGATAAATGGTGCATGTGGCTCCATTCTTGTGATATAGAGCTTCCCCCTGAGGCCCGACCTCCTGCAGACTGGGTTCGCATAGCGACGGAGATAGAGCTGAATTACATGGATTTCGATGCATTCGTTATCCTTCATGGGACGGATACAATGTCTTATTCTTCCAGCGCGCTGAGCTTCTTGCTGGAGGACCTCGGGAAAACCGTGGTCAGTTTCCCTTCCATCTGCTCCGGGTGAAGGGTCCTACAAATACTCCGTTGCCTGTCAGATTCTAACTGGGGCGCAAATACCCCTATCCCAGCTTCGAAATGATGCTGTGGATAATCTTCTCGGAGCATTAACTATTGCGGGACACTATATTATACCAGGTGCCCTTGCATCATTCCGGTCATGAGGCGTTTGTTCATTGATTCCAGAGTGTAGCCTGTATTTCAACCACACACTTTATCGTGGGAATCGAGTCTCCAAGATATCTGCCTACGATCTGAATGCCTTCCAGAGTCCAAACTTCTCTCCCCTAGTCAATGGTCTCTCACTTTTTCCGTCGTCCCTATTCCTTGCTGACCTTCTCGTGCCGTCCAATAGTTGGGATCGATATTACGGTTAACTGGAATGAAGTGTTGAGGCAAACAAGTTTGCGTCGCTTCAGAGCTCACAAAGGTCGCTTAGATATCTTTCACCATGAGCTTCCCTGATCGTCTGCCTTTTTAGGAATGTGCCCTCACGTTGGTAAGTGGCCAAGCCAGCTTACCGGTTGTCATCCCTTATCGTGTTATAGCGACTCTTCGTTTGTTTCCCGGAATGAGTGAGGCCACTGTTCGTGCATTCCTAGCCCCCCCGACACGTGGTGTTGTGCTAGAGACCTTTGGTGCTGGGAATGCACCACAGAGGGCTGATATAATGCGAGCTCTCAAGCAGGCATGCGACTCCGGAATTGTTATTGTTGCGATAACACAATGTTTGAAAGGTTCCGTCTCGGACGCCTATGAGACTGGTAGAAACCTCCAGAAGGTCGGCGTCGTTCCGGGTGGAGATATGACACCAGAGGTATCACAAGCCCATGACTACACTTTATTGTAGTGCTAAGAACTTGATAAAATAGTGCGCTCTCGCGAAACTTGCTTATCTCCTATCCAAGCCCGAACTCGGCATCGATCAAGTTAGGGAACTAATCGGGATGCCATTACGTGGTGAACTTACACTTCCCCCACTTCCGCCGCCGACCCGACCGCCGACAGCTCCACCTAACCTACCGAGCATTCAGGGACTTCTAGCACAATTCGTGCGACTTTCCAATTCAAGCTCGCTGCATCAAATACCAAAGATTACTTTCTCTTCATCGGTTGGCGGCGATGCTCAGGATGCTGCTGCATCGTGGTCCGACACTGCGAGCGAGACAGCATCGACTGAGGCAGCACTCTTTCCCCTGCTTATGCACCTTGCTACTGCACGCAATGACATAGAGAGCTTAAAATTTTGCATGGCTATCGCGGCTACGTGGGAAGCAGAAGACATAGCACCAATATCTATTCCAGGAGGCATTGTGAATTGCCTTGAAGCTGGCTCTGGTCGTTCTCCCCTACACGTAGCAGCACTTCATGGAAGTACTGATAGTGTCACCTGGTTACTGCAATCCGGCGCACACGTACATCTCAGGGATACTCTTGGGCATACTCCCCTGTATTATGTCAGTGCATTCTCCGCTGTAGCTTGCGTTCTGCTTATTAGGCTCAACGTATGGTAGGCGGCCCGTCAAGGACGCAAAGATATTGTGGATATCCTTGTGGGTGCTGGAGCCAATCTCGGAGGCTTAGAGTGTGAAACGGGATATGCTGAGTTGTCCATGAGGAATGCACTGAATTCCGGAGACCAAGATGCCATCAAGATTTGGGGCAAAGCTGGGCTGAAAGTTCAACATTCGATAGCGAAACCTTGAGAACGCTAGTCAATACATGGGAGGGTATACGAGTTGATAATAGTATATGTTACTACTGCGAGCCACCTTCCATTCCCTCCATATCAGATCCACCTTCAGATACATCCTTGGTAGCATCCCTTATTCTTTCGTGAAGCGAACTGAGGAACAATCCCTGTTGCGCACAAGGAAACGTGAATGAGTCCCCCATATATTCCAAGCGCTTGACAAAAGCGTCCGGTTCCTTGTCGAGATGTAGGGGAGTATATTTGATCCGGCGATGTATAAAGTCATCTTCGGATGCGGGTTCACCATTTGGACCTCCGAAGCCGTTGAATATGCGCATCGTGAACACAATACCTATCAATGTGCCTCTCGGTGAGTAGTTGCTAAACACAGCACCCAAAAACAAACTTTTTTCGCCTATGCGTTCTCCTTCAATGTCATCGGCTCGGCGTGCCATCTCGTAGTACGTGTATATGCAGTGGAATATAACATCAGGTTCTTCCGAGTCCGGTGCGTGTTCAAATTTAATGTTCGTGACCAAAAGGTTGGACATATCCTCGTAGAACTTGATCACTTCTGTCATCTTTGGGTCATCCGCACCGAATAGTCGTTTGGAATGTGAACGCGAGTTTGGAGTGCTCTTGGGCGCAGCTCGAGCAAGTAGTTCCTTTGATCTCTCGACTTCGGCATCGCGCTCACGGATGGCGTCCTGGACTACCGTCGTTATCTCGAATGGGTGTTAAATCAAAATAGGACAGCACTGCGCTGACCTGATTGTTCTAGTTCCGCAATACGCTTTGTTTTTTCGTCAATCACGCGCTCCTTTTCCCCGATGACTTCTTGGAGGCATGATATGTCTTGCTCTGCTACACGTTTCTCCTCGTCGGCCGCTTCTCTTGTTAGAAAATGAAGTGCGACGCCCTGACCCGTGCGAGAGAGTGGCTCAACCCGTGCTAACTGTGAAGTAAGTTCCTTGATGAGAGCGTCCTGTGCTACGGCCGATTATTAGGTGCGGTGAATTATCGGGTTCCAGCATACTTTTAGCACGCTCGTCGTACTGTATTTGTAATTGTTCGAGGACTTGCTCTGGCTCTGTTTTGCGTATCAGAAAAAGCTCTTCTAATTGCTTCGACAGTGCGTCTCGTTGAGACTCAAGCTGTAATCTGTGTCATTAGGCTCCAAACAACAAGGGTGTTAGACGAGAGCGTACATCTTTGGTTTTCTGTTTCCACTGGTCCAACTCTTTCCGAATTTTCGCCTCTGAGGAATGGATGCTGCTCGTTCCTGCTGTGGCTGAATGCGAGGTCGTCTGTACATTAACTTCGCTTTCCTCTCGATCTAATTCCATTGCATCGTTGAGGACCGGGTACTTTTTGGCTGACTTTGGACCTGCTTCCTTTTCTTGACTCTTCTGATATTGTTGGCCGTTCGTGACGGTAGTTGTTTTGGAGCGAGGTTGGGGCTTTGGCTCTGGTTTTGCGATCGCAGCACCCATCGCGTCGTCATTGTGAGTATCGGAGTCCAGATAGGTGGCTGGAGCGCGTTTCGAGGGCTTCTCTTGAGACACATTGCTTGACCCTGGTGAGCTGGCTTTTGTTTTCTTGCGGGGCTGAACGCGGGTTTTGGTGGCATTGGACGGACGTGCGGCTGGGCGTTGCTCCCAGTTGTCTGCGAGACGGCTGTTTCAGATGAATGACTCGCACTCTGTAAAGACGTGAACGCCCTCACTCATTTCATCTTCCGAAGACATGGTTGATGGCTAGAAAGGCCTTGGCGGAGTCGCCCTACCCAACAAGTCACGTGCAGGCGCGCAACGCTCATATGCTCAGGGTCACTTCCTTTTTAGGTATCCAACAATGTGAGCATGAAAGGTGAGTTCCCTGGAATGAGATTGCTGTGAGACATTTTATGCTCAAATGACATCCAGTGCATGCAAACATCAAATCTTTCCATTTCACTACACCTTCACATTTTGGACAACATTTTCACTTGATTTAAATTCCACAAAATGTGTTGTGCTTGTATCCTTGCATAGCCAAAAGTTATTTACAGATGCAATTGGCATAAGCTTTGATGGAAACAAGTTTACATGCATTTTCAGAGTGGATAGTGTGGTATGGGGTCTGATGGATTGGGATCCTGTGAACAACTGCAATATGTCCAACCCAGCTCTCCATGGCTAT
>JBBPTP010000011.1:66376-86275 GCA_038094195.1 Pulveroboletus aff. carminiporus | reverse complement strand
GAATAGGGGTCATGATGATCGTGAAGTTGTGAAATGGTGAATAAGTGATATGTGGCTTTGTGCACATGTGAAGATGTGAAAATAAAGAGTAATCAGTAAGTCTGATACAGATAAAATAAAACTTAAAAGTGTCTGTGTTCTTAGTCCGTAGTCTGTATCCATAATCCATAGTCCGTATCCGTAGTCTGTATCCATAGTCTGTATCCGTAGTCCGTATCCATAGTGCTTATAGCTTCAGTAGTTGTAATGCACTATAATGTAGAGTGCACCTGTAACACATACTGTTGGTGACATTGCCAACTGATAAATACAATGGATAAAAATTATTTTGGTCTGTTGTGATGGACACCATTGTTTTATCACTGCCAAGTATGATGGGCATGAATACTGACCCATGTGTTGATGGGTCAGCCACAATTATGTTCTGACCATATTTATATTAGAAGCACTATATCTGAGTGATTTAGTAGACTTACTGCTTGCCTCCAGGCCCAGTCAGCCGATATAAAGTCACACCAATGATGCTCATTTGTGGCTGAGACAAATTCATGATATGGGGAGTAATCCATGTTCTTGACAATTTCTGGGTTTATGATCATGCTCTTCACTACATCACGAGGGTCACTGTTACAGGTGCACTCTATGCTATAGTGCATTATGATTACTGAAGCTACAAGCACTACGAAAATGGACTAAGAAACATGGACACTCTTAAGTTTTATCTTATCAGTACTGAACTTACTGATTACTCTTTATTTTCACATCTTCACATGTGCACAGAGTCACATGTCACTATTTCACCATATCATGACTTCACGATTATCACTCTTGATAGAGTCATGCTTCATCACAACCCCTATCTTAATGAGTCACGATCATAGATGAACCACACCTGATGCTTGAGGCATAAGGCTATGTCTTCCATTCCACCACATCTATGCTTCTTATTCACATTAGATCCACACCTTATATGTATGTTTATGCTTCTCTTCCATTCTTATTTATTAGATACACATTATAACATCATGGACAACACAGAATATCTCTAGATGAGGTATCTATAGATACAAACACTAGTAGAGTATATATATGACCCATGTAGAGTCAGAAAGACTCTAACCAAGTCTTCTCTAGAGTTTTCCCCTATTAACAATAAGACTACTATCTTCACTCCATAACTCTGGTTCCTAGCTTGTAAGCAAAGCTAGTTAAATCAAGACTGCCTTGATAAAGGATATCACAAGAGTAACAAGACACTTCTCTTGGGCAACTGCTATTGCCTCTTGACAGTTACACCTCAGGGTTGTTTTAGTCACAAAAATAAACCTTATATGAATCGTCCATCCAGAGAGATACATTTGTCTCTGGTCATTCACCTGTATATCACATGGTAAAATTATTCCATTTCACATTGCTAAGGGTGATGCTATCGATGACTTTGTAGAGATCTTTGTATATTGGCATCCTATAGTCATCATCATCCACAAATAGTGCCTTGCCATCAAGTTTAAATAAGGAGGCTGACCAGATATCCAGCAGTGCATCTACTTGAGCACCTGGCATCTGGTTCTGAGTATAAAGGAAATCAGTGAGCTCAAACTTGAGCTGACTTCGAAAAGATGACCAGTCTTTATCAGACTGGTTAAAACATGACTGACTTGGAGTCAGACTGCATTCCTGATGCAGAACACCATTTTCATCACAAGGATGACCTGTATTGAGAATATTAATTAGCTTGCTTTAGTCAGTAGAGTGTCCATATGACTTACTATCCAGTAGTGGATGATAATTTCAGTAGAGCTTATTGCCTGGTCCAATGAACGTGGTACATAGCTGGGAAATAGGAGATACAGGCCTGTCTGCTGGAACTTCCATATTGTAGTCATCTATAGTGTCAGGAGCATTGCCTGAATTTTCTGAGGCTGCAGTGTTACAGTTGTCTGTGTCCATGCAGTCTAGGTATTAGACCTAGTGCTACAACACCTTGCATGGAACACGAGGTGGTGAGTTCTTGATGCTAGAGATAACCAAACTCAAGGAAGATTCTACTAAAGGGAGGAGCTCATGAAGAGTTGCAACGTCCTTTAATAGAACTTAGATTATGCTAGGCAGCAAGACAGAATAGATTCAAAGTGAGAAAAAAGGAGTTACATGCAGCTATCCTATGGTTTAAGTAGTGATAGCTAATTTAGTTAGGACCAGTCCTAGGAAGATATAAATAAAAAGAGATACTGCAGATTAGCTAACTACAATAGAACACTATAAAATGTTGGAGAACAAATAGAAGATAGAAACTATGAGGCCAAGATAAGAGACTTGGCCGAGGAGTAAGAGTTCATGTCAAAGAGAAAATGACAGACCTTCAGGAACTGATTCATAGTTGGATAAGACATGGATGCAGTGAAACTATAAGCATAAAATGGATATAAGTGTGGTAAACAATGCCAAAGAGGACAGTAGATTGGACAAATAACAAAAGGATTATAGAAGATGAGAGAAAAGCAATTGTAACATTACTCCCTTCATATCATCGAAACTCTGATTCAATGAATATTAAACCCACACTATGCTGATGAAGGGTTTGGAGAATGTCCACTATAGATGTCCAAAGCCTGTTCTGGAAATAGATGTTCAAATGGACAGTTGTCCACCATATGGTCTGATTGATTACAAAGTGCACATGATTGCACTGAATAGAAGTGATCTGAGTGTCTCCAATGATGGCAAAAGCCACATTGTGTGCAGATACACAGATATTAAAGGTGACCTGACATTGTAATGTGGCAGTTTAGACAGGTGTAATGTGGGCAGTCCTCTTGATAATGGCCCAACAAATGGCAATGAAAACACTTAGTAAGGACAGAAGCAGGTTGATGGCATACAACAGTGGGTAGAAGTCAAGTAGGTGCCAAAAGGATGGTTAGATCATTTGTGCCCAGAATATGGTATGATTGAGATAGTTGTCATGCTGCTGTGTCTATAGGGGGTTCTTCCATTTTGTCTACCCTAGTGGACTCCAACTCTATTATAGTCTCAGATGGAGTGACTGTAGGTGATGATGGAGGGGAAGATAGATGATGAAGAAGAGCTATTGAAGAGGAGGGGACTGTGGTGATGCATCGAGGAGGTATACAAGTACTGGAATGAGAGAGGGTGGAGTGGTGGATGACAGGTATATTTTCCATTCTTCTGGAAGCTATTATGACTTATCCCAGATTTATTGCATAAGTGGTCACTTGTTTCATCTTTTATCTCACTTAACATTTATGTGAGTACCCTTATGGTCACATGAGTACCCTCACAGTCATGGTCTTTCTTCTTCATTGTTCCATGACATTCCACCAAGTTCTATGTTCTGCTTACTCAGCAGATCACCTTTCACTATATATACCTTACAGAGTACATCTCCTTTTCTCTAAGCTAGAGCTCCCTCAGAGTACTTCTACTTGTACTTCAGTAGCTTGTCACCAATCTAGCTCCCTTGTCATGTCTCCTGGGTGTCTTCGTCCTCCACATTGATTGGATGCTCCCTAAACTTCTGGGCTACTTTTACAGTAATATTGTTCCTCTTAGCTAAGTCGTTGCTTATTGCATGACTCTCTCGTACCCTTGCTGTCATAGCTCTATTAGCCCGACATATCCTTGTCATCATTACCTTCGTTGCACGATTCCTCGTTCATCGTCATCTCCATCATCCTTAGAGGGCTTTGCTTGTCCCTATCTGGGCCAAGCTTAACAGAAGCATAGAGTAGAAAATGAATGAAAAGGTGGGGAACAAACAGTCCCCAGAGATCTGTTCAATGAAAGTGGCAAAGCTATGAGTATATAGAAGGGTTAAAACTCATTGTAGAAGATTGTTTAAAAGAAAATGCATTGGAGATCCATATAATGGAGGTAAATCATTTGAGGCAACTAAAGTATGGAAGCATTGGATTCTGTTTACATCATGGAATAACCTGACCAGTTTCTGAGAGGTCATGCTTGATGGTATAGTGGAAGGTTTTCAATGATCAATAGCAGGCTGGAGTTGGATAGGATAGTGGTGAACAGGGTGAGGGTATAAGTGATTGGCAGCAGTAATAGCTTTACAGAGAGAGTTCAAATATAAGAAGTGATGAGAGAAAAGGATTGTGATGAGGAGGGTGACAATAATGAGTGAGAAGACATAGTGTTCTAGGTATCAATGAAAGTGGTTCATCCAAGGTGATACTCACAAAGAGACCAACAACTTGTTTGAACTCCTTTCAGAGTTGGTTGTCCCTTTTATAGTGATCAAATATTTGCTGCACATGGCAGAGATTACTTTCAGATTTCCAGGTATTCTCCAATGATGGATAGCTCTTCCATGCAGTCAGGTACTGTCTTCTTGATGCACTGCCCCTGTGTGAGATGATATGCTCTACCTTGTATTCTTCTTCTGATCTGATCAGGTCAGGGGGTGGATGGAGGAAGTTAGGGCTATGTGTATCAGTTTCTTTGTAAGACAAGAGGAGAGAAGCATGGAAAACATCATGGATTCTCTAGATAGGTGGAAGTTTGAGTCGATAGAAGAGGAGTGAAAGCACTTGAGTGATCTCAAAAGGACCATATCATTTAGGGGCAAGCTTTCATGATAAGGTCTTGATGTAGAGATTGGTAGCTTCTAGCCAGAGCTTGGCTCCTACTTTTCAGAGGATGAAGTGCCTAGTTACTCTAGTAGTCATAATTCAATGAGTAGAGTCATGTGCAGCAAGTGCTTTCTTTTTTGATTCATCGAGGGTGGACAGTCTGGATTTCAAGGCAGGGAGGAATGTCTTTCCAATTGGTGGATGAGCTTGGGGTTCATATCCAAGCATTAGTAAAAAGGGGATACTTTGATGGACAAGTGAGGGGTAGTGTTGTGGGCAAATTCAGCTGTGGTGAGGAAATCAGCCCATTTTCTTGGCTGATTCATAGTAAAGATATAAAGGTAAGTTTCTAGTTCCTGATTTATTCACTCTGTTTGTCCATCTGTTTGGGGGTGATATGCAGTGGACAACTTGACATCATATTTAAGGAGTCTTGCCAATTCTCTGGCAAAGGCTGAAGTGAACTGAGGTCCTCAGTCTGAGATGACTGAGTCATAGAGACTGAATCTTTTGAATACAAAGTCATGGAATAGTCAAGCAATTCCTTCAGCAGTGACTGATTTTTTGCAAGAGGTGAGAATTACCCCCTTAGTAAGTCCATGGTTGACCACAACCATGATAGAGTCATATCCTTGAGATTTGGAAAGATCTGTGATGAGATCAACAGAAATTTGCTTAAATGGCAAGATGGAGTGTGATGGAATGGGGAAAAGAGGTGGTACTGTGGGATGTGTGTTCACCTTGTTTGTTGGCAGGTGAAACATCCATTGACAAAGTTGTAGACAAAGGTAGTCAATTCTGTCCACCAATAGTCTCTTTCAACAATTATTTTGATTCAAAACTGGCCTAAATGTCCTATAGTAGATGACTCATGGATGGTAGCTACAATGGAGGAGCAAGCAGTCGGAAGAATGTAGAGGTGACCCTTGAAGTATAGATGTACATTGTTAAGAGTCTAGTCAGCAAGGGCAGATTGGGCAAAGAGAGAGTTGTCCTTTTCAAGGCCTTCAATGGCATGAAGTACTAATGGGTCCCCCTTTGATGAGGAACAAACTAGCTTGGCAAGTCTCATGTCAAGCACATGAATGATGATAGGTTCTGACAGGATAGAGCTGTTTACATTGTCTTCTGAGATATCCACCTCAGAATTTCAAGACAATACATCAGCAGAGCCCATTTGAATTCCAGGGATTACTTTCCATTGGATATCAAAGTCTTGAAGGAAAAGCCCCCATCTGGCTTGGTGATGAGATAATTTTTGGGGGTCTTTTAGATAGGAGAGGTTTTTGTGGTTGGTGATGATGGTGATAGGGTGATTTGTTCCAAGTAGATAGTGTTTCCACTCAGTGAGGGCAAGAATAACTGCAAGCAATTCACAATCATAGATATCATAGTTTCATTCAGCTAGAATGAACATCTTAGAGAAATAGGAACATGAGTGGAGGTCTCCATTAACATCAGCCTACATCAATACTGCTTCAGCTATGATCAAAGAGGCGTCAGTCATAACAGTGAAGGGTTTGGTGAGATCAGAAATATATAGGACAGGAGTTGATGAAAAAATACTGATTAGGGTATCAAAGGCATGCTATTGTAGCTGAGTCCAATTCCAGGGTTGATTTTTCCAGGTGAGTAGGTTTAGTGGAGCAACAACATTAAAGAAGTTGGGAATGAATTTTCAGTAGAAGTTGGCAAATTTCATGAATGACCAGACTCCTTTGATGGTGGTTGGGGGTTTCCATGAGCTAATGGCTGAAAGTTTGACTGGGTCCATCTTTGCCAGACCATTGCCAATGATAATGCCAAGGAAGTTGATTTGTGGAGTATTGAAGATGCATTTAGCCAGCTTTAGAGATAGTTTATGTTCTCTTAGTTGTTGTAGGACACATCAAGTTCTTTCATGGTGTAAACCTAAGTTGTCCTTAGTGCAAATACCCATGTTGTCCATGTAGATTTTAAGCCATCATTCTGCTATCATGTCTGTGAAAATGTGGTTCATAAATGTTTGGAAAGTGGGGGGAGCATTGCCATGATCAAAGAAAAGTACCGTAGGTTCAAATAGACCAAAAGAGGTGATGAAAGCCATTTTCCACTGGTCTTCCTCCCAGATATGAATGTTGTTGTATTCCCACCTGATATCAAACTTGATGAAGATATTTGCATCCTTCATGTCATCAATGAGTTCTGAGATAAGAGGAAAGGGATAGGCATTGCAAATAGTGTAAGCATTGAGATATCGATAGTTCTAACAAAGTCATAAGGATCCATCCTTCTTTTGTTAAGCTTGGCTCAGATAGGGACAAGCAAAGCTCTCTTAGAGATATCGGGGATGACAATGGACAAGAAATCATGCCAAGAAGGTGACAATTATGAGGATATGTCATACAACTAGGGCAGCAACAATGAAGGTACGAGGAAGTCATACAAGGAGCAATGACTTAGTTATGAAGAAAGATACTATCACAAAGGTAGCTTAGAAGTTCTGAGAGTGTCCAATCAATGTGGAAGACAAAGACACACTGGAGATGAAATATGAAGGAGCTAGGTTGGAGACAAGCTACCAAGTATAAGTGAAAGTACTCTAAGAGAGCTCTAGCTTAGAGAAGAGAGAAGAAATAAAGGTGACTATATAGTAAAGAGTGATTCAGTAAGTAAGCAAATTATGTGACACAATGAAAGGTTATGGATGAATGAAGAAGAAGTCCATGATGGAAAGGATACTCATGTGACCATAAGAGTACTCACATGATTCATAAGCAATCATGGAAAAAGAAAAAGAATATACACATTAGGGTGGCCTGAGGATAAAACATAACATCTTTGGGATAAAGAATGGTGCTACTTGAGGAGAAGTCAATGATATGATCTATCTAGACTTTAGATGTTCAGTTATAAAATCTTGGCAGGCCTCTTGCTCCTTCAGGTTGAGATAGTAGGTTTTGCCTATTTTCAGAATGAAGGATGGTTTAAGGTTAACAACATGGTCATAGAGGTGATGATCTAGGAGTTTGTTGAAGGTCTGTTCAGTGAAGACATCTCTAAAGTCTTCACACCAAGTTGATAGAACTGTCTGAGTCTTTTTCTGTTGTTGTTTGAGCTCCATAGATAAGGTAATCTTGCTGATGTTGATCCATCCCAGTTCTTTCCTGGAGAGATACTCACAAAGAGACACAACATCCCAGAGAGAGCCTGAGAGGTCAACGTTTCGGATTTCTTCTTCATCTTTTCTTTCTATAGATAATCTCTCCTGGGTCCAGTTGATCTTTGAGTTCCATTTCCTTAACCAGAGCATTCCAAGGATGATCTGTGGAGTTTTGAGTTGAGTGATCATCAACCCAATATGTTTCTTGTGATTATTGATGATTCAATCCATTTATGCTTCATGTCTGATTATTTCTCCTTGTTTCTTGATTCCATCAACATTAAGGGCAGTGAGAAGTTGTTTTAGAGGTATTTGGGGGAACCAGTGTTGTTTAATAAGGCTTGAGTCAATGAAGTTTCCAGTTGCCTCAGAATCAATAAGGGCTATAGTTTTGATGATTTCTTTTTCAGTGTATAGCTTGACAGAAATTCACAAGATTAGTTCATTTGCTAGAGCTACAAATACATGGTTTAGACTATGAGAAGGAGATGCCAGACACCCTTCTCCATTCAAAAATTTGAGGTGGTGGTTTCAACTTCTTTGTTGAAACAGATCTAAAGGGCTTGCAAAATTTGTTTTGAGTCTTTTCCTTTTCCTTTAAGGGATGTAATGTAAGAATCAATCAGGTCCATAAGTTTGGACAAGGAGGGGGTTGTGACAGTGGCAGCGATGGTTGGAGAAGGTGTAGATGAAGTGGTCAAGGTTACTTGAACCTGAGTCATCAATAGTCTAGAAGGGAAGACAACCCTACAGTTCTGGGCAGAATGTCTGACCTTCCAACATTTAAAGCATTGGTTTTCTCTGATGCACTTAGCTCTTTCAGTAGGGGTGAGCTTCTTGAGACAGACAGAGTCAATGTCCATGGCATTCAGATCTTGGGTATAGATGAAAGAGGAAGCAGCATTGGACAAGTGGCGAATCCCCTTTTTAAGGTCCTTGATTTTTGTTAGACCTAGTGCTATGACACCTTGTGTAGAACATGAGGTGGCAGCTTCTTGATACTGGAGCTAACTAGACTCGAGAGAGATTCTTCCTGAGGGAGGAGCTCATGAAGAGTCACAACATCCTCAAGAGATTTGGATTGTACTAGGCAAGTAAACGAATAGATTCAAGATGGTAAAACCATTACATGTGGTTACCATGAGTATAAGTAGTGACGACTGATTGTACTTAGGGCTGGCCCATCTGAGATACAATCTGGAAATCAAAGTATAAGAGGAAATAAGAGAAGACTGTGGGTTGACTAATCCATAGTAGAGACAAAAAGAATGTTGTGGAAGTCTGATGAGTAATAGGAACTATGACATTGATATGAAAGAATCAATGGAGGAGTTAGCATCCAAGACAGGAGCTCAAAGAAGAATAAGTTGCAGACAAAGAGGTGAAATGATGAGTAGCAAATAGGACCATGTATCATAGCGAATACCAAAGGTGATGGCAGGTTGTGAGACAATGAATAGAATGAGGGCAGAACAGAGGAAAAGAATTGTAACAATTTTCATGACTTGCTAGTGATAGGTCTTTGCCTTCTCAATCCAATCCTGGATTATGATGGCAGGTTTCTCAGCTCCAAGGATCATGATGGCAAGTTTCTGGTCTAAGTCCATAAAGAAGTCATCAATAAGGGTGTTGTCCTCAGTTACTCTGGCCTTAGCTGCCAGAGCTTGGAACTCTGTGATATATTCCTGAAAGCCATCATCCTTAGAGGTCTTAGTTTGAATGAGATGGTGGAGTTCCATTTGAGCCTTAGCCTTAGAGTTGAATGAAAAGAACATGGATTGAAAGTCCTTAGTGAATGCATCGAAGGTCTTCTTTATGGCATCAACAGAGGCATCTTCCATCTTATCATATCACATCTCAGAGAATTGGATGCCTCTGCCTTTACTCATCTTGTTAAGGCAGGTCAAGACCTTGGTGGCATTGTCAGAATAGATCAACTTGTTGACAGCAAAGTAGGCATTCATTGCCTTGATCCATTAGGTAGATTTATCTGATTTGCCTGAAAAGTCTGCTGGAAGAGCAGCTTTAACTTTTAATCAGGTGGTAGACATAGTGATCAGCAGAAGACTGGGTAGGGGACTGGGTGGTGGACTAGGTGGTGAAGAATTAGATGAAGGGCTAGTAAAAATAAGACTAGATGATCTGGGTGCAGCAATCTGGGGCAAGGGTTGGGGTGCTAGGACTCTAGGAGTGCTGCTGCTAGATGTGGACTGGATTGCTGGGTATGCACCTGGTTGGTAGATACATCTGGTTCTGGAGAACAAAGCTAGGTTAATTGACTGGAATGATAAAGTAATTTATCGACTAAGTGGTAACTGAATTTCTGGTTGGTCTTCCTCTTCACTGAGAGATAGTCTGATGGTACTGGATGCTATGATGACAAGGTGGGGGGTAGTTCTACTCCAATAACAGGAGAAACAAGGGTGACTTTGAATCTTTTGTTAGACCTAGTGCTACAACACCTTGTGTGAAATACAAGGTGGTGAGTTCTTGATGCTAGAGATAACCAAACTCAAGGGAGATTCTACTAAAGGAAGGAGCTCACAAAGAGTCACAACATCTTTTAACAGAACTTAGATTATGCTAGGCAGCAAGATGGAATAGATTCAAAGTGAGGAAAAAGGAGTTACATGCAGCTATCCTATGATTTAAGTAGTGATAGCTAATTTAGTTAGAGCCAGCCCCAGAAAGATATAAATGGAAAGAGATACTGTAGATTAGCTAACTGCAGTAGAACACTATGGAATGTTGGAGAACAAATGAAAGATAGGAACTATGAGGCCAAGATAAGAGACTTGGCTGAGAAGTAAGAGTTCATGTCAAAGAGAAAATGACAGACCTTCAGGAACTGATTCATAGTTGGATAAGACATGGATGAAGTGAAACTATGAGCATAAAATGGATATAAGTGTAGTGAACAATGCCAAAGAGGATGATAGATTGGATGAAGAACAAAAGGATTATAGAAGATGAGAGAAAAGTGATTGTAACACTGGAGCATCACCAGAAATTTCAGAGGCTAAAATTGAACTGGGTGTGTGAGGAATGGCAGGGTGGAGGGCATTGAGGTACTGAGTTAAACCAGAATGATTTTTAAACCAGCAAGTGCATTTGAGACAGGCATAGGAAAGTTGGTGGAACATTGTAAAGTGAGAACCTGGGAAGTCAGGGAAGTGAGTGGAGGCAAAGGTTCTATTGCACAAAATCACATAAGTCTAACACTCACCATGAACTTAACCACCAAAAATTCTCCTATCCTTATTCTCCCATTCTTGAATCAAGTCTATTCTTTCATGATGACTTCACCTTGCTATACATGTCCTTCCAATGTCAATAAGCACCTTGGCCTCCCTGATGCCCCTTAAAGAAAGTATACCTCAGCTAAAAAAAAAAAGACAACAAAATTATAGAAGCATCAAAGCTGGCAAAAGCTTCTGCAACAAAGCTTGCCATTGAGCAAGTGGACAAACTTGAGGGAAAGATGGTGACTGACCAGGCCATGATGATTGCACTAGTCAAGCCAGTATGTCCTCAGGCAGATGAGAATGCTACTAAGCAGAAGAAAGGTACAGATACAATGAAAGGTGAGTGAAACATGTATGACTGATATGGAATACATGCTTACCATGCTCCATCCAGGAAATTAGGACATTATTGAAGGCAGGGGCAAGGTCATCCCTATCAAGAAGGAAAGAAAGAAGCATCAGTCAGATATCAACATAAAAGACTCTAGCCTTACATTGCAAAAAGCCATTGAGGAGAACCACATTGTGCCAGAGAATGCAGAAGTGTTATGGTTCTTTACCTACATTGCTGCCTACTGCTTCTTTCCTCTCTAGTTCAGACAATCCACTTTGATATCATCACATATAGCTGAATACATTTCTTGGTTATTCTTTCTCCTTTTGCACCTTCTATTATTTCTCTCTAAGACTCTTCTTCTTCTTCTTCTTCTCCAGATGGTCGGAGTCATGTAACTGTTCATGTGTGATGTCATCAGACACCAACTCCTAAATCTGGTTCTCCTTACACCAGATTCGTGATTCATACCTAGTCATCACATTCCATCTTATTCTACCTCCTTCCATTTGTTGCTTAGGTCAGCTATCTCAATGGTCACTACTTAAGACCAGTAGTTTGTATATTCCAATCTTCTATTCTCAACCTTAGCAATCTATCTGGTTGCCCCTTTGCTCAGTCTATGTCCTCTTGTCCATATTGTTGTGAAAATCTAGGCTGTCCATCCAACAGTCCTGTCCTAGTCCTAGCTTGAACCTTTGCTAGCAGTCCTGAAATTCTTGTACATTGACTCAACATAACAAGAAGCACATAGTGGTGGCATCAATATGCTGGAAGCACACAGTGGCAGTATCACTGCCTTAAGTAAGAAACAGAATGGCAGATATGAGAATATTATTCTTACCTCCTATATGGTGTTACTCACAGAAGCAACACTTTTTTTTTGGAATGCTGGGGATGACAGTTCCAGCTCTGAAGGCAGATTCACACTCACTGGTAGAATCAAGCACTGGGCTACATTAGTCAATAAAAGTGGTAAGCCAAAGGGCCACAAATGCACTGTGAGCAAGATGCTTGTCAATCCTTCTATCAAAAGTCAGCAGATCTTGGATCAGATCTCTGGCAACTGTGATACAAAATCAAATGCTATGGATATCAATTCAGAAGGCCCACCTCTAACTGAAGAAGCCCAGATCAGTCACTTCGGTCATGATGAAGAGGATGATGTTACGACTTATCCCAGACTTCACTTATCGTGTGTACTATTTCTCTTTTTCTCTTTTTGCTTACTCATCACATGAGAACCTTTATGGTCACATGAGTAACTTCACAGTCATGGATATCCTTCTTCATCTTTCCATGACATTCCTTTTCATCACATGATTTGCTTATTCAGTGAATCACCAATTACTATATAGTCTCAATCGTCCTTTCTCTTTTCCCTAAGCTAGAGCTCCCTCAGATATTGAAACAACCCTAGTTGCTACTAGAGCTTTCAGGTTACCACTAGGTAGTGTAGACTTATAGAATGAGTAGATGAGGGGAAATACCCAAGAGGATCTGACTGAGGATCCCTTGGTTGTCAATTCAGGTCTTTATATACTCTACTACATATTTGTACATATTTGGTCTGTTATCCAAATAAAGGGATGGATAGTCATAAGGCTGTGAAGCGATAATTAAAATAACGAGGTAAACATGAGTCAGGTGGCATATCAGATGGAAGGGAAGCATAAAGCATAGCCATAGGGTAGAGGGGTAGCAGGAATTGAAGCAACTACAAGCTACGCAAACAACCCTATACAGGATTGCGCAAGTAGGAGTCAAAAGATAAAGAGAAGTAAACAGAAGGGTCGAATCAAGGAACTCCCCACTTGTAGTGATGAGTATCAGAAAAGAGAACTTGATTGGAGACTTTGCGTCAAAGTCCCGGTCTTATATACTACATGGATGTGTATATCTATTTGTACATATTTGGCTAAGTAAATAGTCCATTTAGGAAACATATATCCATAATAGGTAATCAAGGCTGTGCGTGAAGAGTCATTGTGACTCGGAACATATCCGTGCATAGGTTTGTGGCGTCAACGGTAATTAATAACATGAGGCACCCTTGTGGTGTGGCAGAATGGAAGTTTAAGAAGCATGATGGACACGTTGTCCGTTATGATCGTGAGAATAGAAGTCAAGGGACTTCTAGACGGTAATGAGAAAGAGAATCGTGACTTTAATGAAGGTGGGTCAAGGGTTTGCGCCCTTGATGTGTGACTTGACTTGTCAGAAAATAACGAGTGTGCTTAGTAAGCTGCTTAGTCATTGTTCGTTTGAGAAAATGTTAAGTCCCGAAGGACGAGGTATTGCATTAGGCAGCGTTTGTAACAGGAATGAAATGCATGAGGCATGAAATGGAAGCGTACAAATAAAGTTAAGTTCTGTCCACTAAAGTTCAATAAGTCCAAAAACGTGAAGTCGTTAGTCACACGATGTCAAGCATCGTGCTATCATGAATTCGTGAAAGTGTTAGCAGGTTTAGGGTAGGGTTGGTTCAGACTTAGCAGATGTAAAGGTTAAGGGATTCGTGTCATCATAACTTTGGGATAATTAATTTGAGCTGCAAGCCTAACGACAAGCATTAGACTTGAGTGGCTAGTTTAACCTCATTGCGGAGGAGCTTTAATCGGGGTTTTGAATAAGTTACGATGTTGCAAAAAGAGTATTTGTAACAGATATTGTCTCTTGTATCCTTCGTAGCATCCTTAATCTAGCTCCCTTGTGTTGTGTCTCTTGTGTGTCTTCATTCTCCACATTTGATTGGACACTCTCTGAATTTCTGGGCAACCTTCATGGTTGTTTCTTTTCTCATAACTAAGTCATTGCTCATCGCATGACTTTCTCATATCCTCATCATCGTTGCTTTAAAAGCACGACATATCCTCATCATCATTGCTATCCCAGCATGACTCCTTGTTCACCATCATCTATTGCATCTTGTCTTTGTTTCACAAAGGCTTTGTACACTCTAAGAGGGCTTTGCTTGTCTCTACCTAAGCCAAGCTTAACAGATGACAGCTTGGAGAGAGCTGCTGCTTTCCAGAGCCAAAGTCATTCAGTGATGAGTAGTTGAAATACTAATTGCTGTAAATCACTTATCTAAATATACATCCAGAACAATATTTCAATCATATCCAACTCTCAGTTTGGCAAGGAGCATGAAGAGATGGCACTGTAGTTGCTGACTACTCTAATTTGTCCTCTCAAATAGAAATATTCAGATGAGGATGATGAGGATGAGGATGTCATGTCCTTAGAGCTTGAAGATGGATCTCTCCTTGACTTTGAGGGGGAGCTCATCATCAGCTACTATATGGTAGAAGACATCGACATGAACACTGAAGGTGAGAAGGCAGACACTGAAGATGAGGCAGTTGGCCTAGCAATGCAGCCTATCATAAGCATCCACACTACCTTCCAGGTATATATATGCTAGCTGCCATGCTGTCATCATTGATAGTGTTCTCCTGCCAGACATCCATCACTGGTATCAAGCCAGCCACTCAAAATGTCATGTCAGACCCAGGTAAGCAAATCTAATCACAAGCTATGTTCATGTCATTCCTCTAACAAGCACTATCATAGCCACTCAGTCATCCATACCTGGCAGTAAGTCATTACCATGTTTTTATCACTCTTCCTGACTTCCATTGCTTCCTAAGCTGTCAGTCCAGAGCTCAAGAAGGAATCAGGTAATGTAATCATTCCATGATCCACACCTCTCTGCTGACAGAAGATATCTTAGTCACTGTTCAGTCATCCCACTTGGTCACATCAGGTAAGTAATACTGAATCACCTCCATGTCACTACAATACTGACTGACATTGCTATCCAAGCTTATAGACTTTCCTGTGCAAGTACCTCTGCAATGACAGAACTCTCTGCAGAGTTGCTGAAGGATATAAAATGGAAATTACAGGTTTTTCCTACACTGTGTCTCTGGGCAGGAGCCCAGCCTGACATTTGGAATATCTCAAAGAAGAAGATCATGAAGGCACTCAAACATATCGTCCCCCTCATATTCACTGAATCAGATCTCGCTGACAAACTCCACCTTCAACACAAGATTGTTAGCATGGTATGTTAGATAGTGGACATTCATAAATAGCACTCAGCATGCACCAGGCATATCAACACCTCTACAACTGGCATCATTCTGTGGACTCTGTGGCACTTTCGCTCTACAAGAACTTTTTCATCATGCCTGTAGAATCCAATGAAACCTCAAGAGATGTCATAGCTGAGGCTGAGTACATGCTCTCTAATCACCACTATCTCTATGACAATCTCAATGCTATGGTCTCTTCAAAGGCATTTTGTGCTGACTTTTTCATTCATCTGATGGCTAGCATCTATTTGCCCAATGTGATTGGTTTCATACATATTCCAACACTGAACACACAAGCACTCCACCAATGTAGTGTGACAGGCTTTATGGGCTTGTGTGGTGTAGCAGTAAGCCCTGCCAAAACTTTTGTTTGGCTACAACCAACAGTTTTGTAGCTCCAGCGTGCACTTTCATTCTTCTACAACAGTGAATGTGACTTGGAAGAAACCATGAACAAAAAGGTGCCAGTCTCTTTGAACCCAGGTACTGGAAGGATTTCAAACAATGGCCATTCATTCTCCAAGCAAAACTAGAGAGAAGCGATGAGGAAGCTCACCATTGCTGCAAGGTGTTGTACAGACAATCAACTTGCATCCATCATGGAGCATGTCCACTTGGTTTCATATGACATGAATTTGGTGACCAAAGTTGCTGAGAAATCAGAGGGTGAATATGCTTGCATCTAAAGGTCCCACTGTCCACACTGTCTCATCTTCACATCATTTTTCAGGTTGTTGGTTCCCACATAGTCTGTTCTGTTGCTCATTTTATACTATTCCCTACCACTGGCTCACCACACTTCTATCAGACAGTGTCAAGCCATCATGCAGTCAAGCCATATGTTGTTTCATCTACTGACTTGTATCTTTGTCCCTTGAGACATTGATAGATACCATTTGACATTAGTTTCGTACTGACACTTTATTATCACATGATACTTGAAACAATCCTAAACCCCTGAGGCATAGCCATCAAGAGGCAATAGTAATTGCCCAAGGTAAGTGTCTTGTTAACCTTGTGGTAACCTTTACCAAGGCAGTCTTGTACTAGTCTTGCTTACAGACTAGGAACCAGAGTAGTGGAGTGATGATAATAGTCTTATTGTTAATAGGAGAAACTCCAGAAGAACTTGATTAGAGTTCCCTGGCTCTACATGGGTCGTATATATACTCTACTACTGTTTGTATCTATAGATACCTCATCTAGAGATATTCTGTGTTGTTCATGATGTTACAATGTGTATCTAATAAGTAAGAATGGAAGAGAAGCATAAACATACGTCTAAGGTATGGATCTAATGTGAATAAGAAGCATAGTTGTGATGGAATGGAAAACATAGCCTTATACCTCAAGCATCAGGTGTGGTTTATCTATGATTGTGACTCATAAAGATAGGGGTCATAATGATTGTGAAGTGTGACTCCATCAAGAGTGATAATCATGAAGTCGTGAAATGATGAATAAGTGATATGTGACTGTGTGCACATGTAAAGACATAAAAATAAAGAGTAATCAGTAAGTCTGGTACTGATAAGATAAAACTTAAGAGTGTCCATGTTCTTAGTCTGTAATCTATATCCGTAGTGCTTGTAGCTTCAGTAATCATAATGCACTATAGTGTAGAGTGCACCTGTAACAATACTACTTTGTATCTGGCCTGACGGCCATTTAAACTACTTCAATATGATAGCGCACCTCAGCTCATTCTCCAAACTATGCTGAGGTGAAAACATACAATTACCATATGTTTTACTTTCTTCCTTTTGCTAACTACATCTCATACTAGATCATTTATCTAGGTACATATTGAATCAAGCTCGTTCCCCGAACTATGCTGAGATTATTTATCTAGCTCATCATATTTATCAGGTTATGAGCCCTGGCACCATGGAAACTACCACAAAGGAAGACTTGTACACCATTCTGAAACTCAACGCTGATGGTACAAACTGGGTCATCTTCAAGAATCATCTTGAGTGGGCCTTGGCCACTTGTGGTGTTGTTGATCACCTCACTGGCATTGCTACAAAGCTGACAGAACCTGGTGAAAATGCCAAGTCTAATGAGATAGTTGCATATGAAAAAGCCCTCACTGAATGGCAAAAGTCCAAGTTCATATGTTGCCAGCAGCTTGCATGCATATTACTAGATTTAATGCTGTGGAAGATTCTTTATGATGATACTGTTGTGAAGATGTGGAAGATCATCACCACTGAATACAAGTTCTGGACATTTCTAGTCCAAGCAGATCTTCGAGCAAAGTTTCAGAACCTCTCTTGCCCTGAGAAGGGAGATCTACGAGCTCATCTTGATAAGCTTTGGGCCAGTCATGAGGAGCTTGCCACTGTTGGAGTTACTCTGACAAACACTGAATATACTTCCAACATCATCCAATCCCTTTCTCATACCTATCAGAACTATGTTGCTCATCTCTCATCCGCAGCTCACTTGCTAAACAAGGAGATTTCAGTGGAAGACCTGATGAATTATGTCATTCAGAAACATGATAGACTTATGATGGCTTTGAAATCTGACTCCAAGGAGAAGAGCGTGGCTCTGTTCACCTTCGAAAAGTCAAATGGTGATGAGAAGGGAAAGAACTCGAAAAAGTCCAAGGGTGTTTGCTGAAATTGTGGTGGCAAGGGCCACAGACAGGACCAGTGTCCAAGTCCACCCTAGGATGGCTCTGTGAAGTCAAGCACCAGTGGAGGACAGACAGCATCAACTAGCACTGCAAAGGCAAAAATCACTGAGAAAAGTAATGCTGTGAATGCTTCATAGGCACAAGATGAGGATGGAGCTTGGGCCATATATGCTACATTTGCATATGACAGCAATGGTGATAGCATTCCCAATCTTGATGACATCTCTGATTTGGACGATGATTGGTTCTCTGAGGTCAATGAAGATGAATTGCATGATATCATGCCTGATGAGGATACACCAGACTTGCTAGCATGTGCAGTGATCAAACCTCTGGACAACGATGAGGTCATTGTTAAGCTTTATGACTCAGGTTCTACCCACCATCTTTCTCCCTACCACAATCACTTCATAACATTTCACAACATCTCAAATAGAAACTTCAATGCTGTGAACCAACAGTCGTTTAGTGCTATCGGAGTTGGTGAGATGCTAATAGAGGTCCCAAATGGTGTGGACATGTTGATGATCTGGTTGACAGAAGTCTTATATATGCCCGATATTGAATTCACCCTCATTTCCATTGATCATATTGATGATGCTGGCTGTGTTGCAACATTCAGAGGAGGATGCTGCACCATCACGAAGGATGGCAACATTATTGGCAAGGTTCCAAAATTGCCTAAAGGGGTCTATTATATTGAGCATGATGGAACTACAGGACACACTAATGTGGCAGAACAAAAACTCACCATCATGGAATTGCACCATTGCATGGGCCACATTGGTGTCCAGGCAGCGAAACAACTTGTTATGAAAGGTTTTGTCACTGGGATTTAGCTGATCCTGACGGTGAGTGATGAAAACTTGCAATGCAACTCTTGCATTGCAGTGAAGTCGAAATGGCACCCAGTACTGAAAGAACATGAAGGGGCATGTTTCACTGAGTATGGTGGCAAAATTTATTCAGACCTGTGGAATCCAGCTCCAGTTAATTCCCTAGGTGGGAGACATTACTATGTGTTGTTCACAGATGACAAGACATGCAAGACGAAGCTCTATCTACTTCATGCCAAATCCAAAACCTTCAAGACCTACAAAAAGTTTGAGGCTTGGGCAGCAAAGCAGTGCAATGCATCAATAAAGTGCCTACATACAGATCAAGGAGGGAAATATATGAGTGATGAATTCACTACTTACCTTGAGTCTCATAGCATGATGAGGAAGCTCACTGTGTACGATACACTACAGCAGAATGGGGTCATGGAGCAACTAAATGGAGTTCTCATCATGAAGGTCCACACAATGCTTCACAATGCAAAGCTTCCCCAGTACTTGTGGGGGGAGGCCATAAATCATGCCATTTGGTTGAAGAACCATACATCAACAAAGGTGCTCGATGGTAAGATGCCACACAAGACTGTGACAGGTACCCTGCCGAACCTTGCTGGTATTCATTCCTAGGGCAGCCATGTGTGGGTGAAGAACGAGACTGCTATGAAATTAGCCAGTCAGGTCTCTGAAGGACACTGGATTGGATTTGACTTACAGAGCAAAGGCCATCGGGTCTTTTGGCTGATGAAGTGCACCGTCATCATGGAGTAAAATGTCCATTTCATATGAGAAGGTGAGAATGTTGCTGTAGACAGCAGTGACGAGCTAGAGGGGGAGTATACAAATAAAGTCAGTCTCAACACCACCGCTGATAATGCACCACAGGTGCTGCTTCCTAAAGGCACAGACAAATCAGTCAAAGCAAAATCAGATGAAACCACACTATCTGAGGCATCCAAAATTACACCATGTCACTCTTCTCATGTTCCTCAAC
>JBBPTP010000011.1:0-63414 GCA_038094195.1 Pulveroboletus aff. carminiporus | reverse complement strand
GCAAAATGGATCATATGGTACTTAAAGGGAACACCTGATTGGGGTATCATGTATGAACACAGACAGGAAGCTATGGGTTTGGTAGGCTACACTGATGCAGATGGAAACTCAAACAAGGACTGTCATGCCATCTCAGGCTACATTTTTATGCTCAATGGTAGACCGATCTCCTGGTCTATGAAGACGTAGGAAATCATCACATTGTCCACCATAGAGGCAGAATACATTGCCATGATGCATGCTGTGAAGGAGGCAATATGGCTATGCTCTTTCATTGGTGAGGTTTTTGGTCTCATCGAAGGTGCTACCACCCTCTACTGTGACAACCAGTCAGCTATCATGCTTGCAAAGGACGATAAATTTCATGTCCATACCAAACACATCAATATTCATTATCACTTCATCCATTATATTATCATGAATGGCATCATCAACCTCACCTACTGTCCAACTGACAACATGCTCACCAACACATTGATGAAGACACTATCCAATGCCAAGGCCAAGCATTTTGCTGCTGTGCTTGGTCTATGCCTGGCTTGAAGAGGGAGTGTCAGATGGTGTCAAGCTGTCATGCAGTCAAGCCATATGTTGTTTCATCTACTGACTTGTATCTTTGTTTCTCAAGACATTGATAGATATCATTTGACATTAGTTTCATACTGACACTTCGTTATCACGCGATACTACTTTGTATCTGGCCTGACAGCCATTTAAACTGCTTCGATATGATAGCACACCTCAGCTCATTCCCCAAACTATGCTGAGGTGAGAACATACAATTACCATATGTTTTACTTTCTTTCTTTTGCTAACTACATCTCGTACTAGATCATTTATCTAGGTACATATTGAATCGAGCTCGTTCCCCAAACTACACTGAGATCATTTATCTAGCTTGTCATATTTATCAACTCCCTTTATACCCTCCTTTTAATGTGCTCAGACATTTTTTTTTGGTTATCTATTTGATCAGGATACACTTTGAGTTTTCCATTCACTTTTGTTACTTTCATTACTTATAGTGCTTACCTGCTTGACAAGTGTGGCCAATACCCTTATTTCATAAAGCATGAAAGCAGTGAAAGTGCTGTGAAAGTGTGATTCAAGTAAGTTTAAAGTGTGGGGATCTACTTTACACACTTTGGAGTCATGAGCCAGTGAGCTTATCTAAAGTAGCATAAAGTGCTGTCAAAGTGAGCTAAAGTAATTGTCAAATTTCCTGATGCACACAAACGAAATCAAATTCGAAATCGCCATTGAAATCCGGCCCAAATCAGCTGGCGAAATCAACATTGAACTACCCTAATGTACATCTGCAATCACGTCGCGAGCACGTGTTGGCTCCGTCTTGAGTGCTACATTGGTCGTGTCAGTCCATTGGTTTTCTATATTCGGCCGCATGCATGTATTTTCTCGTGACCAGGCCGCACAGAGGCAGGCACGACATACTAGACTCAGTCTCGCTACTAGTGCCATACCTGCTACCATGTATTGTTATCTTTGAGATCGTCGGAATGCTGTGCACTCTACTACGCCCAATCGAGCCATAATTCCACCCATTAGCCTCCTGATAAGGTAAAAGGTGGTTCTGAATGAGGAGTATACGCGGAACACATAGATCGATAATACAAGAAAGTGATCTTGGGGTCTATTACCAACCGTTCAATCGACCCTTCTTCTGAACATCACCTTTACAGCGGGGTCTGGGGCCACACCAAAGCCAACGTGTAACACTTTCGAACGGGCTTCGTTATCTTCCAGCTTGACATCGTACGACATTACGACATGCGCCAACATAGATTTGAGTTCGTTGGCGGCAAAGAATCGGCCAGGGCTAACGCATATGATGAGAGGTGGTTCATGCAACGATAGAGTCTAGGGCGTTCGTACCAGGCGTGTTTACCATGCCCAAATGGCAAGTATTCTGTACTAGTCGAGACGAACTGGTGTTTAGCACCCTCTCCGTCCTCATCACGCATGTTGGAGAATCGGAAAGGATCGAATACATGCGCGTTGTCGTAGTGTTCATCGTCAAGATGGAGACACCGGGAAGGTGCGACGACCGACGTTCCCTTGGGTATGAACGTCCCGTCCGAGAACGTGAAGTCTTTCATGGCTGTCCGTATCAAGCTCACTGACCCCGTGATGTTGTCATCAGGTCTTGTGCCATGACATGATATGACTTACCAGTAGCAATTCCGACCAAACGTTGGCTCTCCTTCAAAAAGCTGTCAATCTTGCGCATTTTCCCCAAAGAAGCTTTCGACCATCCCTCTTGCTCGACGATGGATTCCACCTCTTCACGAAGAGGCTGAATGTAATGAGGATTTTCAGCCAGGTAGAAAAGTGCATGAGAAAAGCTCTAGAAAACGACAAGGTCAGACGTAGAGTTGGGAAATTGTGGCATGGTAACATACGTTTGAGGTTGTCTCCGAAGATGTTAATTAGCCGAAGAACGAAAAAAATCGCAGAGCATCAAGAAACATACGTGGATTGCAGCAAAGTTAGTGGCTAACACGCGGGCCGTCAGGAGCTTGACCGTGCGTTCAGGGCCCTCAGGTGCTTCATCCAACAACCATGACAGCAAATCATTCTTCAAATGATACTCGGGACAGGCATAACCATAAGAGAGACGTGACGAACCGGTTTGTCAGCCCAGTCACCTCCATATTCCTCCTGGAGCTTCAGTCGTTCCTCAATCATAGGTGCTAAATGTTTCATAGCACGTTTTGTGGTTCCTGCAACATCAGTTATGGAATACGCAACGAAGCTATGACAGACTGAGAGGTATTTCGGGGGATAGCGATTAGAGACTGACGGTGCTAGAAAACTAGGGTAACACCGAATTACCCTTGCTCCGTTCACGACATCAAACGTGTATCTCAGATTGAGATTGATCCAGTCGGTGTCTCGACCTGTCATCCCCTGCTGGGTAAATAAATAAACAAATGTAAAAGTATATGCATACATAGTGGAAGCCCAACAAAGAGTCTGTTGCTGGTCCTACACACCACCGTTCGTATGGCATTAAGGGCATGTACGCTTTTCCACTCTACGTCCTCCCAACTTCAGCAAATGTAATACGCGCTGAGTGAATCTCGCCACTTACCGGTGTCTTTGAGGTCTAAAACTTCGTCGAAGGCTACAGAAACTTCATCGCGTATTTCAGGGTATAAATTACTGAGGCTTCGAGTAAGCTGAGAGCGGACGATTTCAACATGGTACATGTTCTGGGACACCTCTGGCCCCATGGTGTACTTGATCTGTATTACCTGTAGACGGCATTAGAGGTTCGTCCTGCTGTGAGAGATCTTGCTACTCACATCACCTGCTGCGTCAAGGAATGAAAGCGTATCGTCAGGGGCCTTTCGCAGCTCTTCCATGTGTTGGCGACTCCCTAAAACAACGATCCAACGGTAACGATCTGCGACTTTGAATGGTAAAGATTTGTACTGCGAACAATGTGGTTATATATTCGCAGAACAATCGCGAATTCACTTACTTTCTCATACCCCTCTTCTATAACTTCTGTAGCATTCGTTTGGAACTTGTGACCAGCCCACCACGATCCAAGCCAACTGCTCGACCCAACAGTCGGAATCATATCGAGCTGGCAACGGGCGGTCAGGACCAGAGACAGACACCATCTCCCTTACGTACGTTGGGGCCCTTGGACAGTTTGGCGATGGCAATTGTAGCAACAACAATGCCTGCGATGGTGTACGCGACACCCGGGACATTGTCTGGTAGTGTGAATACTTGAGGTTGCATAGTGTAGCAAGTGACAAGTTGGCCGCAACCCCACCTGCGCGACAAAGGAATTTATCCCCCGCGTTCAGGCGGAGGTAAGTACCCTCAGCTATTTCAGCTCTTTGTCTCCAACCAATTGCCGCATATCTGTCGTAGTACAGATAGGGTCTTCCAACGGGAGTTTTGTCCGTAGGAAAGCTTCCTATTGGTGGACCCTATCAGGTGATTGTCGGGAGAACGTCACAGTAATTTATCCCGCGTCATATTTGGTGACGATGATCAAGTTGCGTACTCTGTATAAGTCAATGAAGTATATGTGTGGTGTTCTGCTTATGCATTTCTTTCATATCAGCGGGCCAGAATACCGCGGCCGATGGAAGTTCATCCGTTGGAGGGAGAACTTCTTGTCGTTGCTGGCACCTTGCTTGTTCCAATTAGAACTCAATACAAACCACTGTCGTTTACGAATCTTGCAAAAATGCTCGTTAAATCCGAATGTTAACAATGTGGTGCACGCACACTCCGGCTCTATGCGATCCATGGCCAAGAACAGTTGACAACGAACATGGAGTTTAGAGCGCTTGGGTAACTCCCGATGGTCCAGGATTATAACAGGGAGTCCGGCGAAACAGATCCGGGTACGGGCGTTACCACTGTTGTGCGAGTTTAACCCGGGAATGCCCAGAGGTTCCGAAGCCAAGACGCACGCGGCAGCCACGACGCCACACCGAACGTACGTCGGACTGACCATGTGATACATAGGTTTCGGACTGTTCCTGGGCGCTGGTGTTAGCAATCGTTCGAGCGCTAGGCTGTTACATCCGATATCACCTATTAGAGGATTCGAAACGCGGTCGGCGGTATATCAGTCCGTTGTATTCAACCGCGCATCGACCGCCGCGCAAAACGGATCGTATGGTCCAACTCCCATGTGACGTTTCAGCCGTCGGCCATGACGCCCTTTTGCACACGGTGACCGCAATATGGATGACTCAGACGTGCTGCGGTCTTCTCGTGTGAGGCCACAAAGAAGCCATACGGTGCTCCGACTGTGCCGTCGGCCTTCCTGTGGACGATGCCGTTAACTCCGATCATTTACACACAGCATATCCCGTTTTACCTCCAACCCAGCAAGCGACGAGAGTCGAAAACCGGGGTGGCTTCTGCGCCGACGTTCTATATGTATGATGCAAGTCTGTGCATGACGCTCTGTTGACGAAGACGAGAGGGTTAGCGGAATTGCAGTGCGCACTATCATCACGGTCGAGTTTATCGGTAATGACACGAGTGGAAATTAGACTAGTGCAGTGGCACGAGTTCGTTGAGTGTAATCGCTAATTGGGAGAAAAGATGAGATATTCAAGATCATTGACTCATTGCGACGGACCAAATATTCACACGGTCATCTCCCCTTACACGACTTGGAATCGGTACAAAAACATAGAATCTCACTTGCAGTGCACTTGTGAAGGCCACAGGAAGAAACACTAATTAATTTAAATTGAGGAGAAGACGCCAAACCATTTTTGATTCTTGGTGCCTCAGCTTATCAACAGAAAGCTGTATGGGACACTGAGCGCAGCAGTCCAAGTCGGACCCTTGACTGAGGATCCGAGTCAACGGACGAACTTGTTATCTAAATGACTCGGACTATCTTCCGATTCCCGAGTATTAGGTTTGGCCTGGAAGAACTCGTTGATCATTTCGTTCGAATGGTTTCCTTTTACTCGCGTGGCTTGTATCCGCATTCCAGTATCCATGAGAGGTGCGTCGCTTGATACCAAGTATAGTGTATGCATAACTCACACAGGTTGTCAGAATCGACGCAAGCTAGACCTATAGATTCATTCGGAACCTGAGGGACGTGGGCTGGGACGCATTGTGTTACGGAACAGCGGCACTGGTAGCATGGAGGCAGATAAATGTATTGAAGGCAGTGTAATACTGATAGTATGTGTCTTCCTTTTTTTCAGCGTACTGAAAGCGCTAACTTCTTCCACAGGTTGGAGGATATCTGTTTATCCAAATCTAGTACTGTCCTTCAATCTGCTGTATGTCCCAATGTCGCATCCCGACGAAATGGATATCCGTGCCACTCCTGGCGAGAGATAAATTGAATCCTATACTGTTCCGTGCGTCCGGTCCCCTTTCGGTCCTCGGTTTTTGTCAAATCGCCAGACGTCGTGTTTTCCTTGCACCTGTCATGTCCTCCGATCCGCAGTCTGCTCTGCGACTGCTCTTGCTGAATGACTACGCATCCCGTATGGGCACCCATATTACCATCATCGTTTGATCTAATGGTCCAATTCAGTCGTCGTCGTCACTGCCGTTGTGTATGATTACAGTGAGTAACGCCTTTGCTTGCATTCTATTTTCAGCGCTGCTAAAATACCATCACTGTAGTCCTCACCTTTTCAAAAGAGGTATTTCCTTTCTCTTCCACCTCCAGTTTCCTAGCTAATAATCTATAAAGATGCATTACGTTTGGGTAAGGTGTCAATTATTACCCACATAGGTTCCCAACAATTTCACAGCGTAGACCCTGGACCTGGGTCTCCACCTTGTTCGTTCTCGTGCGTACGGAACCTCCTTTCTCTATTTTGGACTAACAATTGTAATAGATTCGTTATATCGGTCTTTGCTGGGTTATGTACGTTCATTTGTGGAGTTACCTTATGAACAGGGCTAACCCTGAACCCATCGTCAAGGTCTTGCGCACTCCGTATGTTCAGTAGTCCAAACTGAGGCTGATTAGCTAACTCACTCGCAGTCTGCAGCTCCTTCGTTCCTGGGCCCCTAGAAGTCAGTATTTCCATTCCCATTTTTCATCAGTCTGTCACTGATTTGCTCGTCCTTGCAGACGTAGGTCCCTAGATTTCGACAAATATCTTGCATTTACAAAGATCGAGTAGATGTAAGCATATCAATTCCGTCCTCCACGGTGCCGAAAGAGACGGAGATGCTTTGAAGGTGATGCGGTGTTTCTGATGTCCTTGTGGACATTCGCAATATTCCTTTCTGCCGCCGATCGTGAGTTATCTCTGATCCTAATTCCTCTATTTTAATTTGGGTCACAGTGGTGATGATTCTGCGCGTCTATGCAATGTGGAATCGGTCCAGGGTGATTCTTTATATCCTTTTGTTAATATACATGGTACAAACCATCACGACGGCTGTTTTCATCGGAACTTACAACAATCCGGATACGTACTTTTCAGGTATGTCTGGGATTAAATTGGGTGCATCACGACAACTCTGGACAGGTATGCTTACCCCTTTTCTCCAGTGACGGTCGGCCGAGTTCACAACATCTCATTTTGTAGTTGCTCGTTTTCTAATGTCCCACCGCTGTTTCTCATGTCTCCTGCAATCCCTCGCTTTGTTCTCGGAGCTGCTCTAGTTATTCTCTCTGCCTCTTCGACCCTGAGGCAGTCGATCGAGATGTACAGGGCAACAAAGCAATGGCAGCCTAATCGATACATGCAACAGCTATTAAGAGATGGAATTCTTTATTTCCTTTCGTATGTCCCTTCATTCCTCACCGTTCAAAGCATTACGTAAGCGCTAACAACCAAGCTTTTTAATCCCCAAACTTCTAGGAACATGCTTTACCAAGTCGCTTGTACGCTCAACCGAGCCGGGACCCCACCAAACAATGCTTCAGTTCTCTTCAGGGACGCGTTTGTTTACATATTCTTCTACCCCCTCACCTCACGCTTCATCATCAACGTACGGGAGCTGTATGATCGTGACCACAGCCGCTGGCAGGGGATTGATACTGGGTTCGGCGTACTGTCACAATTGAATTTCGTTCCAGCTACGACTATATCTGCGACACCATTCAAAGATGCCAACCTTGGACGACAGAGTCCGGAAACGGTGTATGGCACGTACGACTCGGATGTGATCTCGTTCGAAATGCACAAGGAAGAGATGAACAAGGTGTGAACGAGGACTCTCCTGGGCACGTTGCGGCAACTTTGAGAAATGTAAAATAGGGAAGGCTGGTAGTTTTCGGATATTCGGACATTCACATACCTTTGCATGTATCCTGTACTACGCAATGATGGACTGTATCAACACGCGACGTGAGATTGCCTTTCTTAGGTTTGGAGATGCGGCATCCCTGGATATCTTTTACAGCAGAAAGTAAAGCATGATGGGAAGCATACCTTCGTCCAATCGATCTGCAGAGACATGGTTGACGACACCAACCTCCACCAGAACATGAACATGTCAACGTGCAGATGGGAACAATGTGAAGAAAGTGAACTGAGGACATCTAATTGAGAAACCGGGGTACCTTGGCTAGCCAGGACCTCCATGACTATATTCAAGGGCGCTGATTTCATCCTGTCCTGATGCATATACTGGATGGAATGCTGGGTGCACATGAAGTTCCACCACTGGTTAAGTGTCCTGGAACTAGTGTGTTATTATACCACTTCCTACCCGCTCTTCGTTTCTAGGACATCGCCCCTTTCCTTGTCCACCGACATCACTCGATCGCAATCACGATCTCCACCCCATGACAGGCGCGTCCGAAGAAGCTGCGCGACCCATGTCAGTGCAAGTAACACCGGTACTTCCACCAACGGCCCAATAGTCGCTGCGAGCGCCTGATCGGAACCAACGCCATATACTGCAATCGCCACAGCGATCGCCAGCTCCTAGCGAGAAAAGAGATCGACAGATGCTCGAAAGGCGCGATGCGGCGCGAGCGCACTCACAAAGTTGTTGCTTCCAGCCGTGAACGCTTGTACCACCGCCACCTCGTATTCAAAGGTCTTTGTCAAATTCCTGCGCCGGGCTTCTCTCCTAGCAAGATAGTAAACAAAGCTGAACGCAGACGTCCACATGACAACAAAGTAGAGTATCATCGGGACGAAGACGCGGAAGACGGGACCAAGGTTGTGTACGATGTGGTGGCCTTGGTAGGCGAACATGACAATGATGGTGTATAAGAGACCCAGCAGTGCAAGCGGAGAAAACCGAGGAAGAAATACATCTTGAAGGAACTCCTTCGACACGAGGTACATGACGGTGAATCGGGTGATCACTCCCGCCACGAGTGGGATACCCAAGTACTGTAAGCTTGTCAGCATGCGCTGACGTCACTAATTCAGACGTACGATCAACACTGAGATTGCCACTGCGCCATACTCGAGGTGCAACGATTGACTCGAGCCAATCACATCGATGAAGAGGACCGCAAAGGGCGAGTAGAGTATGATCTGCAACACCGAATTCGCGACGACGAGAAGGGCGCAATATTCGCCATCTCCACCAGCGAGCTGGTTCCATACCATGACCATGGCAATACATCGCGCGATTCCAACCATGATCACGCCGGTGCGGTACGTTGGGAGATCCGGCAGTGTCGCCCATGCTAATCCCAGCATCACGAACGGTCCGACGATCCAGTTCAGGACGAAGCTGATACCCATGTGTACCCAAAGTTTTTTGGACAGCAGAATGTGACCGAGCGCTTCGTAACGGACTTTGGTGAGAATGGGCCACATCATGACAATGAGTCCGATCGCGATGGCTTAGAGAAGAATGAACGCTCTGTCAACGACGCCACTCTTACTCGTAGGCAATGGATAGGTTACCCACGGACGGAGACGCTATCGAACTGGACCGTGTCAAACGCAGGTTGTACCCCAGGTACGAACTCGCCAATGAGCACGCCGGCAACCATGGATATGAGGATGAGTGGCGTCAACAGTCGGTCAAGGATACCTAGCCTTTGAAATAGGACTAAGAGCTGGTCAGTGATCCTCTCTCTCTCCTCTTGCACATGAATGGAGAGCCGGACCTTTGGGTGCGTTTGAGAGGGCCTCTGGACGTCCTGCAGCACTGTCGAATGGATGGGACGCGCGACTGCAGCCGCCTTCGACTTGACCTTGGCTGTTCGTGTGCATGGTGACCATGCTCGACAAGTTCTCTCCAGAAAGTGGGATGCGGGAATATCGACGACCCTCTCATGAACCTTTTGCGTATTAGTAAGTGTCAAAGAAAGAGCTGTTATTGGATACATTTCGGATGAGTGTGTAATGGAGGTCTGGAAGAAATACCGAAGCATAACATGCCTTCCTTCCAGAGACTGGCATTATTCCTAGGGAACGCTCTCGTCCACTCAAAGAAAAAAATACGACCAACGCTAGCATGAGTTGTGAAAACTCGTCTGGACTCTGCATCTCATATTCAGGTACAGCGAGGCGAATAAGGTTTCGGAGCGATGCCCGATGGCGCGTCAATTTTCACACCCCTCATGACATGTCTCTTGGCAGGACCTCATCAGCCTCGTCGTGAAAGCACGCCACACAGCTCCTGGGGCTGATGACCGACGCCGCGCAGGACTACTCTGATGTGTACGATAAGGGTCTGCACAAGGCTCACTTAGGTACACGACAGCGAGTGAGTTCGTGGCTTTGAATGCGTCGACAGCATGCATGTGAAAGTACCACGAATAAGTAATAAGTTACATAATAGGTATTCGAGTCCAGCCCTCTAAATAAGTGATAAATGTTGCAAGTCTACATGGTGTATCAAGAGTCTCTTTCGTAGTTCTCGTTCTTCGTCAACCGTTCCCAGCAGGGTAGCCCGAAAGCAGAAGGTAGGCCGTTCCAAGCGTCCTCTCTCCCATCTTCAATTTCCCTATGACAGTAAATCATACAATTCGAGCAGAACCTAGAATCCCATCGAGGGTCCCACCGCATGAACGGGTCCCGAGAACTAGGTCGGTCCGGACACCACAACTCTGTAATTGTCGCGAAATTCCCGAGTGCACATTTAAATTCGTCTGTGCAGCATGGTCGCTGTCTCTTTAGCCAGCCAAACGCAATAGATCGTAGTTCTAGGAGCTTGTCCCTGCCCATGATACATGATTTCTGATTGGCAGGTGTGAGACGGTATAAAGTGCCGTCAAAGTAGTATCCGTCGAGAATAGCTGCCAGAGGAGACGAGCAGACGCAGCGATACATGGCGATAGGAAGCAAGGACAGCAACCCAAACTCCCGGGCAAGGTTGATCAGCAGAAAATCATACTTGTCGCGTCCGGTGACGGGGTGCTTGAGGTCCGGTGGTAAGAAGAGAAGGGAAAACAAGGACGATGGGTAGCATTGCTTTATTCTCGAACAAGCCTCGTCGAACAACCAGCGTATCTCGTACTTCTTGCCCAACCGGAGAAAGGCTGTCAGCACAGAGACGTGCATAGGCGCCTCAGTGGGAATTCGCTGCCTGGGTGGAGTTAGCGCCAGCGTCGGTCGAGAAGTGGATCGGCTACACACGGTCTCGTGTACAAAGTCTTGAGGACAATTTGAACTTCCGGTGCTGAGTCCTGCAGCGTCACGACGGGGCAACCGTCCACTTTGCGGTCCGCGGATCTATTGTGGTGCGAGGATGACAAGATGTCATGGAATACTCTTGAAGCCGAAGAAAGAACGACTCGGTGGACGCGAAAGTATCCCCCTTCTACGGCGAGGACGACGTTTCCGTCAGACAACCATGGGTCGAGGCGACGCGGACCCACCAGGCTTGCACTGCTGGGTAAAGGCATACGAGACCAGAAACCCACCGAAGGCGGGGTGAAGTCCCAGAACGGTCGTTTAGGATGGCTACGCGACTTGGGGGGCATGCCCATAACATAGGTTTGGCACGGCCATTTGCAAACGAGGTTACCTCCAGGTTACCTCGACCACATCACAAAGCCAGTTTTCATGTGACATTGAGTCAGCAATCAAACAAGCCTCCAATGGGTGGCCGCATCTGCGGACAATGAGGTCAAGGGGTGGCACGTGCCAAATCCGGAATATCGCTGTGCTTATCTCAGCCTCTCTGCAGTGCGTACTTATTCGGGGTGAGTCGTACCCTGATGCGACAGAAGGTGAGCACTTGAGTGTTGTTCATTCTACGACAGAGAGGACGCAAAAGAGACCATGTTTCGACGGCCACGTGCAGATTCGGCCTCATCTAGCTCGGGTGGTGATGAATGACCCCCCTGTCAGACTTTCTGGAGGAAGCGCAAAGCACAGTTTTGTGGCAAGGCGTTTCGGTATGCAGCGATGTTCGATGCCTTCCCATGGAAATGGAGAGAGGATTTTGTTCAGGTGGGATCGTCTCCGTCATCGAAACTGAACTCGGACAAATGATAGACGCAATTATATGAGGCAGGGGTTAGGTCCATTGATGGCTCTCTAATTGACCTTGGAAAGTATGTACACGGAGAAGCTGATGCTTGCAGGGGTTCTGAGAAATCGATGCCGCAGGAGCTAGACCTTATTAGCAGGATGTCAGTGAGTATTCTGCCAATGCCATCTGTGACGATAGCGGGTGAAGTATCGGGATCTACACTGATCAGCAGCTTAGGATCAGCACTAACTCAGACAAAATATTTCCTGCTTGGAGAGCCATTCATCGCTTTAGGTAAAAGAAGGCTCCGTGTGAGATAGAGATGAGAATTTCGGATTGAAAACAGTGCAGACGGATAGCCTCCACTAGCTATTGTATGCTCCCGCTCTAGATCAGAGGGAGATGATCTTTGCAGTTCTGTGCTGTGTGATGGGAAACAATTGCATTATTCTTTTCCCTCCGTCGTGATGCCACTCGAACTATGGTCTTCAGAAGCTTCTGCAAGAAAAGGGTACTGTCATGATGCCCTTCACACATTGTGTCGCAGTCTTCAGGTGCGTATGTTCATTGTGTTGCTGAATTATCTGGAGACATTCCAGTGCTCAGAGGTGTCTACACACATGAGCCGATGGCGTCAGCATGCTAACTGCAATCTCGCACTCAGCCACTGGCGAGAGCGAGTACTACATAAGTAATCGTTGACAATGGCTACAGGTTGCTACTGTATCACTCTGTCAGTGCTCTAGTTTGAATAAACAAGTGAATACGTGAAGGCAGGGATTAGGTAGCCTGAATACTGATTCGAGCTCAGACGTCGAGACATCAATCACTAAATCACTAGAGTGTTGATTCTACTTGAATCAATACACAACAATCAACCGCAACCTCAATCATTTGGAGCTCAAACAAATGAACACCGTGATATCCTTGTTAATTACACTGGGCACCGGGAAAAGCTCTACTCTGGACCAACCCAAGGGTGGAAGTACCAACTTTGGGTTGGAAACGGCTGAGGGGTAGTCTCGAGTGTAACCTGTGGCACAGTTGGTGTAAGTATTGATACATCTACGCCACTAGACTTTCCATACAGGCTCTTTTGGTGCAAGACTCTTCGCAGTCCAGGCCTTGGGTGGAAAAAAATCACCGGGTTCCTTGATCCTGGTGTATTTTCACCTTTGGTGTTAGCGAAAGCATATCACAGCAACAAGGTATACGAGCACTAACCTATAGGTACCATCATCCAGCTTCTCAATGTTCCATTCACTCGGAGGTGGTCTGTCGGCTGCAACCAGCTGTCCGTTATCATTCTGGCTGAATAAAGGGAGTCCGCCTTCTTTCAAGACTAAAGTATATAGACCGTTTGTCAAATTCTTCTCGACTGTCCACTGCAAGGCAACAAGATTTTATTAGCACCCCACTTCATCATATAAGCAGAAATGTCGGGACATGTAGGAATGGGTGTCATTGGCACTGAACAAAAAAGACTCACAAGTCTGTCAGTGCCTTCAGTGATGATGCGTGCTACAAGGTCACCCTCAGGGTCCACGCCAATGAATGGTCCAGGCTGAGGGTCGGAAACTGCTTGTATAAGATATTTCCCGTCTTTGGGTCCGCTCATGGCTTTATATTCAAAGGAGTTACTATGCGAGAGAGGAATGTGCGTCCTTGATTGTAGACGGGGCCCACTTTTATATGTTCTCTAGCACTGTGGCGCAACCTCAGTTGATTGCTGTGTACTCTTGCCACCTCCAATCGCATCTCACCACGAAAGTTCAATCGTCGGCGTAAGGCAGTCACCGATGGATAGAGTTCGAGGGTGCTCACGCGATAATATCTAGCAAATCATTGCCACCAGTTGAAATTCAATCGATGAGATCACAATCGAGGCGCGTTGGGTAGCTCCAATCCAAATGTCCTGTGATGGTCAGCCTGATGAGTTGCCCCCCGCATTGAGGCGTAACGCATGGTCAAATTTAGGAAAGGCTATAATGTGAGACATTCTTGGAGCTTACAGTGTGTTGATCTGGACCTACTCGGCTCCCCGTCAGGAATCTATTAGATATAGCTGATCCAGCCAGATCCGAAATGACCGCCATCCTGGTAAATAACTCACCCGAACTAGTAGACGTCCAGTGTTCGCCGCACCTCCCCAGTCCTCGATCTGGCAGGTTCAACAGCCAAGTTCCAAATGCTGACACCTAACTCGGCCCTGTGAGATGAACCAGCACTTCGGTTATAGCATTCCTTCCCACTCAACGAAGAGAAGGATGTTTTGATGTCATCATACGTGAGAATACGGGACCCGCCGGGATGCCTCATGGCTCATACTGAAGGTGTTCACTGAATGTTTGTAACTTCGAGTCCTTCGCAACCAACCTGCCACTCACAATTGAATCTCCCAGGAAGTGGTCTAGGGGATTGCGTGAATGAATGTCAAAATTTGGGCGTACGCCTCCCATAGTTTGCGACAGACCTGCGAGAAATTCAATGCCCCCATTGCGTCATTTGCAGCTTTGAGGCAAGCCACCTTCCCGCGGAAATGGAGAGGCGATTGCTGGGGATTGTCCAAGTGAGATCGTCTCCGTCATCGAAACCAAGCTCGGACAAATAGTGGACGCAATATTGGTGTTCTGAGAGGGCGAAGTCGCAGGAGCTGGGGCTTGTTAGCCGGATAGTATCGGTGCGTACTCCATCCGTCAAGACCAACAACTTCGTGGTTTTCAAGCTCAATGTGACTCGCAGCAGTCGACCTCCCGAAGTCATCATCGCGTTTATTCCGCGCACTTTGAATTGATGCAATATACGACTACAGAGCGTCCCTTGGTTCAAAAGTAGTGCTACAACATATAATTACGACCATTTTTGGGTGACGCGTGTTTGTGTATGGTGGAGTAGGGAAGCCAGGAGGCCAGGCGAGGAGAGCAGCAAGCGGAACGGCTTAGTCAGCAGACGGAGAAGGCCATGTTAGGCACTGTAGCTAGTTGCGTGCAACCACGACACGCATATTCGACCATCAGTCCTATCGCCTCTCCAATGGGGGCTCATTAGATGCTGTAGCATAATTCTGGCCAATGTCAGCCATCAGAATGTCTAGTGTACGGTTCACGTAGAGAATGAACGATGCATCTTGATCTTCGCCGGATTGACCTATCTAATGATGCGTGTACTTAGCTTCCGCCCATACAGCGACAGTCAGCAATCCAACCCTCGTATGCACAAATGAATGACCCAAAGGATGCCAAGTGTTAGGTTGTCGGGCTCTTCCCCCTTCGGTTACCTTTCTCCATCAGTATCTGATGGACGGGATTCGGTGGCGGGGAAAAACGACTGCTAGACTTCTGACTGTAGCATTTCACCTCTCAACATCACTGTAACATTTACATCACATATTTCAATCCAATGCAATCCATGCGTCACCTAAATCTCAAGCTCCAAACAATTACGACGGCTTCCTCGCTAAATTGGGATCTACTCCGGACCGGGCCAGGGAATGAAGTGCCACTGCTGGTCTGGCTGAGGGATCTCGATGAAACTGAGAGTGACCTAGTGCATAAAAGATGTGATTATCGATAAATCATTATCAACAAACTTTTCATACAGGTTTCTTGGGCTCGATAGGATAATTCACACCCCAGCCCTTGGTCGGCCTAATGATGCTAGGCACCTCGATCCTGCCGTATAACGTTAGCAATAGTGTCCCACAACCAAAGGATGGATGTTTGCAGACGTGTAAAGGCTGCCTTCTGTGCGTTGAATAGACCACGCATATGGAACCGGACCTGCGATCAGCTTCCCATCATCATCACCTATGTACAGATTTGTGAACTTTTCCAAGGCAAGCGTATAGTTCCCGTTCCCCAGCCGCTGAACGATCCACTGTGATAGAGTGAGATTCCACTCAGCATGCCAATTCATTGTAAATAAAAGGAAATAAAAGTGGTGTTGATAAAAGACACGAGTATCATTGGCATTGAGCTAGAACCGATGGACTTACGACATTTTCAACGCCATCCGTGATGACAGCAGGCGAAGTACCAGGATCCACGCCGATAAACGGCCTAGGATCTGCAGCAAGTTGGATGAAGTATTTTCCACTTGGAGGACTACTCATCGCTTCAGGTAAAAGGAGGATCTGTGCGAGATAGGGATGCGAGTTTCTGGTCGAAAACAGTGCAAATGGATGGCCTTATATCTCGGTTTGCACGGTGGAGCAATCGACCAATTATTGCGTGCTCCAGCCACCCTGGTCTGGCTGTAATGCTCAACCAGTTTTGATAGTGCGGAACAATCTTAGAAAAATACATCAGATAGTCATTTAATGCCATGGTCTGAGATGTCTTGATTGGTCGACCCAATGAGTTGAGGCGTAACGCATAGCCAGCTTTGGGCAAGGCTATAGCGTGGACAATCGGAGCTGACAGCGTGAGGTCTTACTCGGTTCCCGGTCAAAAATCTATTAGATGTGGCTAGATCCGAAATGACCACCATCCTGATAGGCAACTCACCCGAACTAACATTTCTTCAATCCTCAATCTGGCAGCCAAACTCCGAATGCTGACACCCAACTCGGCACTTTCAGATGATGGTAGCGTCCTGGGAATCGCTGCTCCGCCATTTCCAATCGTTAACGTTCCTTCCCACTCGCCGAAGAGAAGGATCTTTTGAACGTAATTTGGGTGTATGTAACCTGCAGAGTGGAGTGGACCTATGAGGGAAACAACAGGGCATGTGAGACCGTGTCATCATACACGTGCTAGTGAGAATGGGGGACCGGTCAAGGTCGGCCTAGGCTCAGACCAAGTAAATTGTGAAGCTGATATTTGGCGTCCCGGCTCAGTGCCAATCAGTTTACAGAGGCTGAAACCAATATGGTGTCCTGTGATTGGCAGTGACGGATGTATCCATCGACTTGGCATCCGTTCGAAAAATCGAGTGGTGGCTGCTGACTAAGCCACCTACATGGTCACTCCCGACGTTCAAAGTTTGGACTCTGCCTCGCTCGGTGTATATGATGTCCGGTTAGTGAACACATACCTCGCAACCCTGATGCACACTTCATCGGTCAGTCCCCCTCTTGCCGTCTCAATGGTACTGAACTCTAACTTTCCCAACAACAGCTGCATGATTCTATTGTTTGTAGTCCATTCCAAATTTCTGGAAACGTCAACTCTCCCGTCCTGTAATTGGGACCAATGAAGGATATAGTCTGACTGCCCTCTTCAGATGGTAGCAGCCACATTACTGCTTACTTGTAAGTATTCGTCTCCAGATAGCCGCTAGATAAGTTCATTCTATCACTGCTGACACACTGCGTTAGACATCTTTCTTCCAGGAAGGAAACAACGAAAGTTAAGCGTGGCCGCTCTGTCGTTCATGCGAGAAGTGCACGGAAAACGTTGGAATGTTGGACTGATCAAAGACCCGTCACCGAGTGAGTGACACGTTATCTCTCGCGTCGCTGATTGGCGGAATCCCCAGTCACAATACTTCCGAGGCGGAACCCGGTGGGGCCATCTCTGGTCCCTGCCAGTGTCATAGCTGACTTGGATCAAAGTTTTCGACTCTCCTTCGTCGCTAGTAGAGTACATAAATTACAACGTAACAAGCCGCTAGTCCATCACTCACCACAGTTCAGGAACTGTGCAGACGTTCAGCTTCAACCTCGTTGCGGCCTGGGGCGGCTAAATTAATAGACAACAGGCAATGTCGACGTCGCTGGACGCTCGAATTTTGTATTCAGTTGCTGCGCACTGGCCCGACAGAACGGCGAGTCAAGGTGCAATTTTTATGTGCTTTGCAAGACTCCTCGGTGAGCCGGGTCCACCTCTTGCTCGCTGGGTTTCCTTGCTAGCATCCCAGATTTCACCCCCCTTTCTTTGTCACCACCCGGAAGCGGTTCTTTGAGACCATCAGCGTCTGCGTCCGAATCTCCTCGAACCGTCGGGTTGCCGCTTGCTGAGCGCGCGTGTTCCGTCGTGGCCTCCGGCACGCAGTCACTGACTCACTGAAAATGGCCCCTTTCCAGTGCTGCCTCGTGGTCGCTCCATTCCATTTCGCGCTGTAGCCAACGGCCATTGCCTGTTCCAACCTGTTTGCGTCTGCTGCGCTGCCGCACCAACGCTTTTTCCCCCTTGTCCTTTTCGTACCCTACCTCATCCTCGTCGACTGTAGCCAGTAAACAGACTACCTTGCGCTGTGACGTTGAGCACTCGCCTTCACATCCGCATCGATACGAGCTTCCCCCGCCCATACAGCGGCGGACGAGATTTCCTCGCAGAGCCGGTCCCTAGGGACCATTATTCCCGTTATAGCAGTCAAGCTCCAGCCTATGTACGAGATGTCACCTGGTTATCCACTTCTCACTCCCACCTCCCCTCTCCCCTCGACGCACACGCACACACCAGACCCCGCGGTATTCCCCACCGTCCGAGTTCCAACAGACGCGTCCCAAGCCGCCCGTCCTTCGAAAGTCCGCGCCAACGATCACAGATTCGGAATTAGATGCAGAACACATGACAGTCAGCGTCGACGACCGTGACGAGGACCATTATCGAGAGCATGGGTACGGATTTGGTGAGGTGATGCCAATGGCCACGAATGGGAAGAGTGAAAAGAGCAATTTCGTGGGGGGTTTCGTCAGCGGTCTTCCCAGAGTCATGTCCAAGAGCCGGTTGAGGGATCATGGAAAGCCAGAGAGACAAGGGACGGGCGGTACTGACACCGGTCGAACGACGTTGCCACTGGTCCTCCCATGCCTGGCGTCGCCACATCCAGCTCGGACGATATACCGACTGTAGAGCGGCTTGAGACCCCAAAGTGTATCTCATCGGTATCGCCGCGCCCGCGACATGGCAACCCTGCAGATAGCAACACCAGGATCGGCGACGCACGACGAGAACACCTAATGCTCTCTGCCATCCGCTATTCGTTTGAAAAAATCCACCCCGCGCTACATCCACGTGCCCATTCCCGCTCGGAGGACACCTCCACCTCTAGCCATCCTTTTGAGCGCGAGGGATACATTCTCCGTTCCTAGGACATCGAGTCAAGCCCGTTCAAAGTCCAGACTTTTCCTGGAGGGGGATAATTGGGCAGTACAATCCTGGTGTACACAGCCTATCATGACGTGAAAGCCCAGCTGATCGAAGGAAGGCAGTCACTGGTCTGAATAAGGTTTGGGGCCCATGCAGCTATATATGTGTGCTGTAGCGAAGAACCTTCGTTTCAGAGATTAATGGATACTTGGAGTTTCTCGTAATGGTTAGCCTTCATGCATCACGTCGGGCCACAGCACAGGATCAGTCCTAGATAAATACGTTCGGAAGCCAAATGTCGTGATCCTGACTTGCTCGGAACTTGGTGGAAGAATGTACTGATTACAAATAGGGCCAAGCCGAGCACGGACTGATTCCGGGCCGATTCCATCTTAGTCGGCTTAGAAGCGTCTTGCAGCAAAGGTGGTTACCAAGGATCCGATTATACAAACATGGTCTCATAGTGGGAAGACAAGATAGGCCACACAATTCACGTCGAATGCAGTTTACACGACTACTGAGCGTTCCGCTTAATTACTGGGAGGCTGGGGTGACCCATAGGGAAAGAACCACCACTTCTGATTTATAGGCGGTAACTTGATGACATCGAGAGTGATCTGTAGCGTAAATAGCATAAGCATTAGTAAATCCTCATTGATAAATTTTCCGCACAGGAGACTTGGATACACTAGGATCCTTCACAGTCCAGCCTGTGGGCGGAATAGAACCATCAGGTATCTGGATGCTGATGTATTTCAGTTCGGACATCAGCAATGATATGCTTAGGGTAGGAAGACACTAACGTGAAGCCTGATTCATCCTCTGATGGATCACCATGCAGGACAATGGACCAGACACTCGGAGGTGACCTTTCATTTCCAACCAGCTGTCCATTATCGTCTTGGACGAACAGAGGTCTGTCTGCCGTTAGGGCCAAAGTGTACAAATTTTTCTCCAAGTTCTCGACTATCCACTGTAAGGTACCTCAAGTCAGCATGTCACTCGACCATATGGAAAGACCAACTGAACACCAGGTATTGTACCGATGTCAAGAGCATCCATGGTACCAAAGAGAACACAGTGGACTCACAACTTGGCCCCTGACATCCGGGTCTGTAATGATAGACTTTCTGGGCGTACTTGTAACATCCACGCCGATCTCTGGGTTGGGATCTGTGCCAAGTTGAATGTAATACTTCCCACTTGCAAGAGGTGAGTCGCTCATTGCTTTCTAGTCTGGAAGGTTTTATGTGAGATTGGAGCACGGATTTCAGGCGAAGATAAGTCCAGATAGACCCCAACCTTAAATATTCATTTGCGCAGAGTAGTGCAGCACTGACCAATCATTGTATACTACCCGCCAAGTTCAGTCCACCATGAAAGCAATTCCCGAATGGTCTTGGGAGGACAGATAAAGTTTGAGGGTCCCAATGCATTGATATTTAGTTACTTACTTGTGGCGTTCATTACCGTCAGTTGTGTTAACTTGGTGATGCCTCCTGGCTTGACTGTAACGAGATAGGCTTTGGGGACATAAGACGGGGCGGTCTTAGCTATCAAACGTGTGGTCTGGTCTTGCTCGGCATCCAGTCAGGGATCTATCAGATTCTGATTCCAATGAGAACATCGCACATTCAGTGATACCCCAGGCTGATCCCTTTTCGAGTTACTCAGTTTGTGTCCCATGATACCTGAAACTTCGAGTCCTTCGCAACCAACCTGCCACTCACAATTGAACCTCCCGGGAAGTGGTCCAGGGAATTGTGTGAACGAATGTCAAAATTTGGGCGTATGTCCCCCATAGTTTGCAATAGACCTGCAAGGAATCCAATGCCCCCATTGCGTCGTTTGCGTGAGGTTTAGTCTCTTTTCAACACTTGAAGATAGGTTTCGGTTAAGCCCCCCTTCGTCTCAGACTGTCACTGTCTGTCAGTGGACAAAACAATGGTTGACAAGCTGAGATTTGATGGTCCGCAGTACTCTCAAGCTACAGAAACACCGGAACTCATCTCAGTGCTACGTTTTACGATGAATTCTGGCTGGAAGAAGACAGCCTGCATCATGATTAACACTGCAGGAAATGAGCATTGCAGGCGATTTGACCCTGGGACAGCATTTGGACCGTCCCGGCGCACGAACACCACTGAGGAATGATCTGGGTGCTACTCATGCAGTGGCTATGAGTTGACATTGTAATGACAACACGCCACGCAAGCTTGTTCGCTCGAAGCTCCAACAAACAATTACTACAATTTAATTGCCAAATTGCTGAGCCTCTGACGTCTCTACAGCAAGACAGGGAAGAACTTCCACTTCTGGTTTGTGTACGGAAATTCGAGGAGATCGAGAGTGACCTGTCAGCATGTAAATGGTGTAAATGTCAGTAGGCCTTCATGGACGAACTTCACATACAGGAGATTTGTATTCACTGGGGTTCCTCACAGTCCAGCCAGTGGGTGGAATGACGCGGTTGGCTATCTGGATGCTGGCGTATTTTAGTTTGGATATGAGCGATAGTATACTACAGAAAAAGTGATACAGGCACTGACATGTATCCAGATCCGTCGTCCTGTGGTAGAATGGACCAGACAGCAGGAGGTGGTGTTTCATTTCCGACCAGCTTCCCCTCATCGTTTTGGATGAAGAGACGTTTGTCTTCGTTTATAGCCAAATTGTACAGTCCGTCCGGCTGCCTCTCGACTGTCCACTGCAACATAACATAGCAAGGCTCCGGTCAGCACATCACTGGATCAAATATGGGAGAGGGACTCAAAAGTGAACTACAGCAATTTGCAGATGATATGAAGGTCGTTAGAGTTGAACGAGAACATTTGAACTCACAACCTGACCTTTACCATACGTAACGACGGGTTCTACTGGCGCACCAGTAGCATCCACACCGATCGATGGCCGGGGTTCTGCAAAAAGGTGGATAAAATAGATTCCGCTTTCAAGTTCGCCCATCGCTTTGTGAACCAGGGTGTGAGATTGAAATGCAAAAAGAGTGTAGTTGGACCTCAGCCTCTTATGTTCGCTTCCATGGTTGCGCGACCTCGGACACCTATTTCGCCACACAATTGCAGCCCTGTCATAAAGTAATGCCCATTTAGTCAGAGGAATGCTATGACTGATAGATAAACTTCGAGGGTGCTCACGCAATGATATCTAATAGTGGCGTTCATTGCCGTCAATGGTACAGACAAGATCACCAACTAGGTACCTCGAGTCGTTTTGCATGTTTCGGATGCCTTGTATTGGCTAGTCTGGTGCTGTCCCTCACGCCTAACTGTAACGCACAGCCAGCAGAGGATAAAGCATGGTCTTGGAGAAAAGTTTGATAATGTTGTGATCCAGTCTTGCTCGGTACCCTCGAAGATCCATTGGATATCAGTTTCCGACAGAATCTGAAGAAGGCCATCACACGTTCAACGATAACCGGGTCATTTCTTCTATAGAACGATCGAGTTACGCCTAAAGACGCTCCATGCCAAAGGTATGCGTTGGAGTTTGAGTGTTTAGAGTTCGCAACCGAACCATAGAACTTAGTTCCAGCGGAGGAACCAACGCCTCGGTAACCGTGATTGCCACCTAAAGCTTCCAATCGTTAACAGCCCTTACCACTCCTCATCAGCTGAATCTTCAGGAATGCGACGTTCAACATCGATCTTGTACGCTCCACTCTTGCATGATCAACGGAGGCCTGAGCGGGGAGTCCGGTCATTGAATGACAACATCACATCAAAATTTGATGCGCACATGTATCTCTTGTGGGTTCTATGGTGGATTGTCTCCCGTGGTGATATCGTTGAAGGTACCGGCGAACTGAGAGGAATAGATCTATAAGAAACGCTTCGTTAAGATGCGTAACACTTGTTGTAGTATGATTTTGCTCACTGTCGGGTTGATAAATCCAATGGTCGATTTTCTGGCTGCGAGACGAGCATCATTGATCATGGTAAAGATTGCGCCACTGACTGGGGAGGAGCAAGATGTTCCATAGATGAGCTCGAATTGGCCATCAACCTATAAGGAACATGAGTAGATATTCTGCCGAGGTAGATAAGGCTAGCATACAGCAACGACATAATTTGCTCCATTTGCAGAAATGTCAGGGTAGGCACGGGACTAAGTTCAGTCGTCAGCCTTTCCGACGCAAAAGTGGAGGATGAAGATACCTGTCCAGTGGAGTTCCAGATGGTGGAAGGGTAGTTGGGATAATAATTAGTTAAGTAGTAGTCAACAGCCGTCTTCTGGTAGTCAGGCATAGTAAAGTAGTTACTGAATCCACCACCAGAATAGATGACCTCCTCACAGGCCGTCTCGGTTCATAGACTGTAGAGTTCAGCGGGACCATGGTTGCGCCAACCGAAGTGATGTAAGGACAAGTTCCAGGGAAACTTGGATTGAAGATCTTTCCACCCTTAGTTTGAGCTCCTGTAGCGAGACTATGAACGAGCATGGACAGGGAAGGAGGTATACTAACCATTAACGGCTAAGCAAAGGCCACCATTGCCAGCTACACCATAGTCGCCGGAACTGTAGAGAATGGTAATACCCATCAGACCAAGTTTTGCATACTCAGCGCACTGGCACGCGGTATAGAACGGTGTGAGATCAGCTTCGTTGTACGAATAGGAGGTGGAGATAACATAGGTAGGCGTAGTGGTTCCGCACGCCTCAGGACCTAGAGGGGGTAAGTGAACTTGGAAGGTAAGCTTATAAATGTACTGACCTTCGTATCCACCGCTGTAGGGGTCGGGGTAAACAGTGTCTTGGCTCGGGTCATCACCGCCCTCGAAAGTGCAATATGCTAACTTATTGACCAACCCTCCACCATGTCACCGACTTGATACAATGTCACCGTTTGTGATGGTCCGACGAGACCCATGCCATACTGAAGGTCAAGGTCAGATTCACCGTTGTAGTTGAAGCTTTGATACTCGGTCTGTGCATAGCCTCAACAAAAGGTGAGACCGACAGGCAATTCTGCACGTCGCAAAAATTTACCTCCGTCAATTGAAACCATGTAGGGTGACGTCCCGTATTGAGAAGGTGAGAAGTTTCCGAAGAATATATCAAGGTCAGTCTGGAGGTAAGCCTGTGGAGTGTACTCCACTGTAATCAAGGTGAGTTTCAGATGGAGTCGAGTATGAGAACATCTATTTGCATACCAATTCCGTAGGTGTTTGATCCAGTCGCGCTCATGGTGTAATTGAACCCATAGAGCGCACGCAAGCAGTCAAGCGTAATGTGCTGATCGCATGTCGAAAGATCGGTGGGTATTGCGGCCTGTAGCGTTCCTGCAGTCTTCGGTCCAACTCCCGCACCTGGCTGACCGATGGACCAAGCAGGTTGATCACGACGCGTCAACTTGGCATCAAAATGCACGCTTGGGGTAACAAAGTTAACGTGAGGAGCAATGTGTGCAGGGAGATGGTAAGCATCACATGCTATAGATTCAATTATCAGTGCCATATCAACTGCAAACCTCTGAGGTTTACCAACCAACTTGCTCCTTTCCAGAGCTGTGACCGTAGAGGTTGTACTCTGTTTGAAGGAGACGCTCTGCCTCCTCGACAGAAACCGTCACCTCGATCCAACCCTTGTTCGACATCAGTCGGATGCGGTTGCTCTGTACGCCGCTTTCCAAAAGCCATGTTCGAACTGCCTCGACCGTCTCGTCGCTAGGTGCAAACATCTCGAGGACATCACCTGCAGACCAGTGTTTTCCGTATTTCTCGGACTCGGGGTGCGACACCCCCATAAGGTACTTGCCAACGTCATCGATGTTCCTCTGGGCCAGGGCAAAGCGCAGAGGAAGGGTTGTACTGGGGTCATGTCTACGCTTCAACGTCCAGCCCTCAGGGATGCGTGTGCGCTTCTCATGGAGGGCGTAAGGAGTGGGAGCAGGTCCTGCAGTGGCAAGAAGACCCAGACTAACGACGACGAATGAAAGAAGGGACTTCATGACAGAGCAACAGCAGATGCCTCAGCAACATACCACAATCCGAGATAGGAATTTATAGGAAAACAGTGGGACGAAAGCAGAGTGGCAGCATGGTACTATTGTCCGGGATAGGATGGAGAGCTTTGGGTACCTCATGGGAGCTCATGCATATTTAGGATGTGTGTTCTATGGTGGTCAGTGTTTCTCATCCCTGACAGCAGTGGGAGCTTGTCACTCGGTGATGATGAACCGCATAACATATCTGAGATGATAGAACCCCATCTTTCCTGCACTGCCAAAGTACCATCCTAGTGAACAAAATTGAGTGGTCGGCACAACTTTTTAAATGGCAAGTGACAAGAACCATTCGACTGCTTGGGAATGTACCCTCGCCTCGTGAGTGGTAAGTAGATATTTCAGCGAGAGCTTTCGAGTGCTTAGATAAACACTTGCCAAGCCTAAGAACACTGCGTGAGGTCTGAAGCAGGAGCGTCATTGTAAGATACCAAACCTGGCACAGCCCGGCAGGGCTTCCGTGATCTTGCAATAAGTCAAGAAGGGTCACACGAGCCCTTGCAAGTGTTCATTGCATCAAAACAGTCCTATCAGGCATTGCAAGAATGGCGCACTCTTTATTGACGCCTCGACACCGACAGCTCGTCGAGAACTGGAGCGCTGATGATGACAGTTCCGGAAGGTGATTGCCAGTGTAACAATACTGACAACTCAGCCATATAGGTAGTAGTTGAAACCGACTTTTCCGTGTGGGCAGTCGACTTCCAACATAGGCAGTGTAATTTTGGAGTGAGAGTGATGAGGAGATGAGGCGTAGGAGGTCTGTAAGAGGTGGAAAAGAACTTGAATGGCCTCAACGTGTGACTTTGAGGCCGCCGGAATGGCAAGCTCTAGCCGAGTGACCTCTGAGGTCATCTCCCAATGCACGGCCCTAGCCACTACTGATCCAGCTCATCGACATCGAGACTAGGATCTTCATTTTTTTTTCAGAAGCACCGTGGTCGAGCAATGCTGCAGACTTTCGTTTCCTCAGACAGAGACAGGTCTATTAGTCCAGCCTTGAGTCCCTGGACAGTATCTATCTCGCGCCGAGTGAGGTGATGGTAGATATGCTGTGGATGATGACAGCGACATTATTCCGGACTGATCTATTCCATGTGAATACTCGTACTCCGTAGTACCGGCGGGTCAGGTAACTGTAAGTTCTATGCTGGCGTTCCATTTTGACACGCTATGCCAGACGTGAGACTTCGAGCCCCAGTACGCCCATGACAGCAAACCCGTTGCTCTGGTAGGATAGGAGATTTTATTGCAGAAGGTAGCTGTAGTCCCTTGTGGCACAAATAGGAAGGGTCTGGGAAACTGGGGCTCAGGTTCGTTGATCTGGCTCACAGGGACTGCGTTGATGTTAACCCTCCACTCAGCGGACGAAGTGATACAGATCTAAAACAAGCAGGCCCTATATACCTTCTGCTTGTGACCATCGTATCAGGCACAACAAGCGAACAGTGTAAGATCTTACTCTCAGCCGAGATGATCCATGTAGCGGCCCGCATACTTTTCTCGCACTTATATTCCAAGGACTTACAGTGGTTAATATCAATGAAATTCAGGAAAAAACATGCTTGCGACCACATAGTTGTGTTGCAGATCAGGCACGAAGGTAGGAACGAAACTCTTACGATTCACAGTAATCCAATTATAGTTGCTACCGGTACCCAAGACCGGAGCCACTGGCAATATCCCGAAACATTTTGTGTGGACATGTGCCATCGAAGCCATAAGGGCTTGGCATCTCTGCCAGCGGATCCCAATGTCCTTAAAGCGGGTCATACGGTTTGCCATGGCCGATGAAGTTCCACTGCTGATTCGGCAGCGGAATCTCAGAGATGTCCAGGGTAACCTGTGGGATAAAATGGTGTTGAGTATCAACGAGTGTCGTACTGATAGGTTTTCCCATACAGGTTGCTTGGGCGCCGCATCATCTACAGTCCAGACTCTAGCAGGCCAATAGCGGTTGGCTACTTCGATCCTAGCGCATTTTTAATGTCAATAATACATACATACTACAAAAAGATGGACACTAACGTGTAGGGCCCACCATTCTCATCGCCTCGAATCGTCCATACTGCTGAAGGTGGCGCGACATCTCCAACAAGGTCACTGCCATTGTCCTTGATGTACAGAGGTCGTCCGGTTTCTTTCAAGACTAAACTGTAGTTTCCGTCCTCCAACTTTGTAACGGTCCACTGTAAGCAAGTAAGGGTGTGATCGGTACATTACACTGACATACATGAAGAAGATAAAGTGAAAGTGGACCCCATCGATGACACCAGTGTAGTCGAAAATGAACAAACATCGGTGGACTTACAAGTTTGTCGCTGCCATCCGTGATGACAGATGCTTCGGTTGCACTACCTGTCGAATCCACGCCAATCAATGGCTTAGGATCTACAGCAAGTTGGATCAAGTATGTCCCGTCTTTAGGACCGCTCATCACTTTACAACCAAGGGTGCAGCTGTAGGAGTTTGAGATGGGGGTGTTCTCACTGAAAACGGTGTGGATGGGCCATAACCTTATACGTCCATCCGTGGCATAGATAATTATCACCTCCCAATCGCAGCCAGTCGCGGAAGTAAAGCGCGATTAGTTCAAGGAACAGTCATTGATGTATAAAGTTCGAGGGTGCCCATGTGTCTAGCAGTGACATTTATGTCTTGGGTATCTCGGATTGTTCCACAGAATAGTGAATGCTTCGAAGGTTAGCTCCATGGTGCCACTCACATCTCATCATGATGCACAGCCAGCTTTAGGCCCTTGGGGTATAATGCGGGGCGGCGAAATTAGATAAACATCTCTGTCGCCCTATGTCTCGTTCGGCACCTAGTGAGGGAGCTATTAAATGTCCGACTTGGACACAGCTGGCGTCGATGATGTGCACGACGGGGCAAAACCGTTCGAGCGTCCATCCGTCCAACCTCTATAACTACGAGCACGGGCTGTTCCTTTCCGCATGAGAACAAAGTGTGACCGCTGGCAAGGGTGTTTGAACGAGTGTTGACAGTTCAGCAAGAGTCTGCAAGACCGTACTACTGTAGCTGGCCCGATCGATGTAGGCAGCCGTCTCCATTCTAATAAATCGCTTTATTGGAGGGGGTGATTTCGGGATTGGTGAGTTGCAGATACTCGTGAAGATGGGAAAGGGAACTAGGACCTAACTCGGATAGCGCGTGGGAGTTTCGAAATTTGAAGTTGACACCGCACTCGTGGCTATCATCATGTAGGTAATGATAATGCCATGTAGTATTCACTTGACTTATTCATTTCAACGCAATATAACAAACAAGTACGACGGTTTCCTTGCTACATCGCTCTGAGCCTTGGACAACGCTCTACTCTGGACCAGGCCAGCGAACGAAGTTCCACTTCTGGTTTGGCAAAGGGATCTCAATGAGACTAATAGTGACCTGTGGCGTAACTGGTGTGAACATCGACAAATCTCATCGATAAAAATTCTGTACAGGTTTCTTGGACTCAGGATCATTTACAGTCCAACCCTTGTTCGGCCAGTAAGGGCTGGGTACCTCGATCCTAGTATATTTTAGCGCGGACGTCAGCATAATATACCGCAGCAAAAAGTAGACGGGGACAAACGTGTAGGGTCCGTGATCCGGTCCTCGAATTGTCCAAATAGCCGGTGGTGGGTCAGTGCTTCCAACAAGCTTCCCATCGTCATCTTGGATGAAGAGGGTGCGTCCGTATCTTTCCAAGACCAAACTATAATTTCCATCCTCAAGTTTTGTGACGGTCCACTATAAGAAAGCGATGGCCAATCAGCACATCGGTACACCGCATTCAAAGGAAAAACAACGTGGAAACGAAGGTTGGATGGATAAAATGGGTGTCATTGTTGCTGAACGAAGAAAAAAAGGACTTACAACATTCTCCGTGCCATAAGTAACGACGGGTTCTACAGGAGCACCAGTAATATCCACACCGATACGTGGCTTGGGATCAACGGCAAGTTGGATCCAATATTTCCCACTCTGAAGGTCACTCATCGCTTTACAGTCAGAGAAGCTGCTATGCAAAGCTGGGAAGTGGGTTTTGGGTTGAAAACGATACGCAAAGATCCCAGTCTTATATGTTCGTTTGAATGGTGGCGCATCCCTGGCCATTTGTCATGCATTCCTGCCAGATGAATACAGCCTGCCTTGAAAAGAATGTTCGTTTGTCAAAAAGAGGACAAACACTGATAAAATTCGAGGGTGTCCACGCAGTGATATCTAGCAGTGGCGTTCATTACCGTCAGTTCTATCAATCAACAATCAACGCCATCCCCAACAAGGTGCTTCGTAGAATAGTGGTTCCTCTAACGGTTAGCCCCGTTCTGTCACTCACCTATGACCGTAAACGCATAGCTGGCATCAAAGATATATTGCGGTCTTGGAGAAATATGCTTGACAATCATCCAATGTCGTGATCTGATCTTATCGTGTCTGAATCAATCCATTTCCGACGAAATTTCAAACAAGATCATCGTACCCTCGGAGATACCCCAGATTATTCCCTCGAATGACTGATTATAGTGATGCCTCATGCTGAACGTATCCGTCGGACGTTTGAACTTTCAGCCGAGACATCTAATGTAGTTCTGAAGATTGGGTCCGTGCGTTGGCAATTGTCACCCGCACCTATGGCTGTGCATTCCGAGTGTGATAGCAAGGACTTGGGGGAATGCTCGGAGCACCACGGGCCAGGAAAGCTGGTGGAAAAGAGGTCTCGCACCATTGATATCTTATAGTAGATCACCACCTAATTCTGGAACAAATGCTGAAAGCACGCTAGGAACTAAGTGCATATTGCACGTGGTCGAGCAATGAAAGAAAGCCAGATTATAAGCTGGTGGAGCATCGGCATTTCGCGTTAGAGCTTATCGCCAGCCATGAGTCGTGCACGATGCACCACATACACTATGCGTGGTATAGTCAACCTCTAACCTCAAGGGCAGAAAGCCGAACCTGACAACAAACAGTGCACACACACGGTTCCCAGGATGAGAAATCATCTCCGTTGGCCCTGTGGGAGTCCTCTTGGACGAAAACGTGTGGTGCAGGGCATGGAATGGCACTCGCTGTCGGGGTGTGAATCCGTAGTGTTAGGGAGTATTGATATTTAGCCAGTTCGTCTGTATGGGTGGACACCCATCTAACCTCTGTAGCAGCCACAAGCGCAGCTTATTGGAAAAATTCAGTGCACTGCTTGCGTCCAGACTTGACCAGTAGCAGTGGCATGGGTCTCGGTGCAGTGGCTGGAGTCCCTGCATGAATTGTCTCCTGCCCCAACTTTCTTAGTGTCCGAGGCACCACAATGCGCTCAACCTAACAGTGGCTGTCTTGCAATAGGGATGACTTAACGTGGCCGTTCGTAGTCCTTGCAACCCCCTTTCCATCTGTGAGTTGGCACATCGACTAAACCCCCCACGTCGACAAACTACGTTGGACCCATTTTCATCGGAGGAACTCGAACAAGACGAATAGTCTTCGACCATATGGACAATACTGTCAGTCATCTCCCCGTTCGGGTATGGTTGTTCCAGAACGACTTGCATTCGCTCCTTCATTCTGTGCGTACTGTACTCCAGGAAGAAAACAAGTGCATGTAGGTCCAAGACCGTCAGGGAGAGCCTCCTCGAGGTACGAGCTCGTTCTTTTTCCTCCAGGGGCAAATGCCCACAGCGGCGTGGGCTAAGCAATTCTCCGTGCACGTTGGCTCCTCTAGATCATCATTCGGATACACTGTATACTCTTCTTTCTTCTGTGTCGACGTTATCCATCCTCTTGTGAGGGCGAGGTGCTATCCGCTGGCTTTTATCGCCGTAGTCGGGTGCGCTATTCTCCTGGCAGCAAAGGCGCCAAGGGAGGACGTTGATGGTGCCGAACCCAGGGGTATTCCGGTACTCCATACAGACAGACGAAGCTTTGGGGAAGAAGTTGAGGGATCTGACCTCGGATGCGTCTGCACCAGCCTAGTGGGGTAGTACCTTGGTATCAAATATATTCAGTTCATCAAGTCTATACCACTTTGCAGTGTCGATACTAGTACGTGCACCTGGGCTATTGCAAGCCCTAAGAGCGGCACGGGTTCTAATGAGCGCAGGCACCCAAGACAGTTCGACAGCGGAATAACATGAGCCCTTCACACCCGGCGTTGGCCTTTGTCTTTCATCTGCTTTAGACCTACATCCCTACGTTCGTGGTAGCAATGGATCTTTGCGCTACTCTATCATAGTCTTGCTGTGGCCTTCCTGCGGAATATGATACATGACTAACTCACGGTGGGACTTATTCTTCACATCTTGGTTTAGTTTGAATGGAATGCACGACTACAGAGCGTGTCCTCGATCAATTAAACTATGGCAACAAATGGACTAAGCTTCTCGAGCGCCAAATTCTGAGCCTTTGGTGCATTGCCCAGGATTGGACCAAGTGCCAGCAACTGATTCTTGTCCACCGGGTGACCGAGGGGTTTGAGTAAGACCTGTGGCACAACAGCCCCAAAGTGTGGACAAGAAGTTAGACACGGACAAGTTCCGAAGAGGTGACCATCGATCTCTGATGCAGATGAACCGACGAGAAGTGCGTTTGCGTCCGGGACAAGCAATAATGTACTACGTCTGTGACATTCCATCATCGATCCAATGCCCGTTGCGCACGAACTACGAAAGACATTGATAGTCACGTTGAAGTCGACGACAGATCTGCTCGCGAGTCGCGACGGGTTCACCCATCTGAACCAAATGGACGCTAGAGAACAACTTTGTCATCATATCATGATCATCAAGGCGCAAGAAAAGTCAGGACGAGGCACAAACCAGTAGACACACCCCTCTTTCGCATTCGCATTCAAAAGTAAATCTCCCCCTCCTCCTGAGAGTACAATGATCATTACAGTCCGCCGTCTGTAATACATCATGCATTCTGATCGCTAAGCAGTATCTTCGTCGCCTCCAGAGTGTCGACAGCAAAGGAAACTGATTGTGTGGTGTCTGACGTGTCAAGTTGTGAACTGATAGAGCAGTTGGAACACGTACCATATGCGAGATCCAAAGTTCAAACTTGCACGGCCCTAGGACGAGTATTTCATAGGCATTGTACAGTAGAGGCCAGATTCGGAGACGTGATAGTAGAGCCTCTGAGAACCGCCCCATAGATGTATAGGAGAGACGAGATTTGTCGCTGCCGTTGTGAAGCTAGACTGAATACCGAACCCTAGAGGGACGTGAGGGATACTTGTTGTCGCATAGCCCCGACCACAAAGCCGACTCGCCTGCCGAGCCAGGGGCAAGCGATATGGAGATGAGCCGGCCAGCCTGATCGTCTTCCTTTGATACCGAATCCATCATGTTTCGGTACACAAGATGGTGAAGTGGATGACGGCAACAATGGGCGTAGTACCTGCAAATTAAATATATTCGACGACGACGATGGGAAAATATACCTATGGAAAGCAACCAGGCCCCCACCACCGGGAAAGGGGTGATATGTCCATCGCCAGGCCGTATATACAGATGAAAAGGAGGTGCCGTGAAAGGGACATGTGAAGAAGGGGTGGGCGGGGTGTCGTTTGCAGGGAACAGTGGTGGCGGCGGACAAGGTCGTGTAGCTTAGGGTTTACTTGATCGTGGGCAAGATATGAACACGATCAACCAAAGTTTAAGGGACGCTCGAGAACAACATTGTCATCATCTCATGATCACCAAGGCCCGCTCGAGGGACACGTCTGAGTCGAGGGTATCTGACGAAAAAAAATCAGGACGAAGCGCAAACCAGAATACACTTCGCATTCACGTATACATTCCAAAAGCAAACCTTCCACCGTGACAGACACTCCCCCTCCCCCTCCCCCTCCCCCTCCCCCTCCCCATAAAGCCGATCCAGCCCCGTCAACCCTCGCGCTCGTACGCGCTCAATACGGTCTCAGAACACCCCGTGTACCGATTGTATGCGGCGCCTGTGACAAGGAGCATGCGGAATTAGGCGAGGAAGCCGCGGAGTTGGTGTGGAACGAAGCCGAGGACGCTTGAAGAGGTGTCGGAGGAGGGGTAGCCTATAGGGTCGTGAGGGTGGTGTGAACGGTGTTAGACAAGGGAAGCTCGCCTGTCTGGATGTTGCGAGTGACGAGTAGTCCAACGACGGGCAATGACACGATTGAAGCAATCCCCGGTCGGGTGATGGTACACATTTGGTCGAGCGTACGGTCCGAGAGGGACTACACGTACATGAACGAGAGTAGACATGAAACGAACATCGGCGAGAGCAACGATGTCGTTGCAATAATAACATCCCAACCGTGGCGCACTCGGATTCGAACTCGACACGGACGAGGTACGCGCACCGTGTCGCATCACGATATACGTATCGAGCCCCAATGCTGCGTTCAGCATAATCTGTCGTCGTCGTTGTCAACTACGTCTACCTAGCGCGACAAGCACGCACCTTGCCCTTGGCGGCTCCCATCACGGTCGGCAACCACCGACTCTCGCGCGAATCTATGAATAAAAACATGGTGTCGTGTGCGTCAAAGAGCCCCTCGAGTTATTCGACGTCTTTCTGCGCGTGTGCGACCGACGAAGGGGGTATCGGGTGACCAGGCATGGATATCGAGAGCTGGTAGCCCGTTGCGTTCTACGTCGAAGTCAATAGACGTGCGTGGGTGCGTGATGAACGCCAGGAGAGATCTTTTTGAGTCGTTCGGCTGCACAGGCGGCCTTGGATTACCCCCATTGACGCCGTGGCTGGCAGGCGGTAGACTGGTCACCAGTCTAGGCAGGCGGGGTCGGAGTCACTCGTGCACAAATTCCCACGATACTCGGACTTGGCCGACGCGGCAAACACCGCTCCTCCGTAGTGTACCGGACCCCTAAGAAAACTTGGATTCCATTGCAAACCAGCAATTAGCTGCCCCTTTGCTGAACTCCATCTATCCATCCGGAGATACATTGTGATACTACTGAGCCACTAAACTACATCCAGGTGTTTTGAAACAGCGGTTGCCCTGGTCCACGATCGAGGGTCCCGAAGAGTAACGAGGACCCAGTTTCGCATAGGCCGTCGTCGCACTAGCCTATTGTCAATCTCGTTACTGACGACCAGCGACAGTGATCATTCCTCATCGCTAGATAAACTTACATGTCGTATTAGCGGATGGTTGTAATCTCGTCTTTAGTTTGTTGATTTGAGTAGGTACAACAGGTGAACGACTCATCTCAACCCTTCATAGGGATCGTCCTTTATCACGGTACGCATACCTTCCTTCAGCTTACATTGTTAGTCTCGCGTCGTATTAGCATCAGCGAGAAATGTGCACACAAGCTACTGTGCCGCATACATCCGCATATCGGTCGCATACCAAAGACGGGGCACATTCATTCAGGTAATTCAACACAATGCGTCTAGATACACGTTTGAGGCCGATCATGCGGTTCCTGTCATCTGCAACGTCAGCACGAATCCCAATCCATCTCGACAGGATATCATGAGACCACACGTCAATTCGCTCTGTTATAAACCCACGATAACTTTGATTACCATGTCTTCCTCATTTTCATCCTGTCTTGCTATACGCTGCCAGCAGCCCAAGGACGGAAGTTGTGGCATTATGGGGCGATTTTCGCCAGAAGAGGTATCAAAGAAAGTCAAACTCGCATTCATGGTTCAGTAACGGAGAAGGTCAACAACTGATCCAGTCGCTAATATACGACTTGAGCACCGATTGTAGAACTTCTCTTCATATTTTGGTTCAACTTGTACACAATATACGACTACTGCACACGGCCTCGGTCAGTTGAAGCTACAACAAACAAGTACAACGGTCTTCCCGTCGAATTCCTCTGAACCTTGGGTTGCTTTAGTGCTCAATGGAAATGACACGGCTGAGTTTCCACAACTGGCGTGGTCCTGCCGGGTGATGAAGGGGCTTGAGGTCGACCTGTATTGTCTTTGGTGTTAGTATTGATGCCTCCATCAATAGGATTTCCGCACTTTAGTCCCGGGGTCGGAAACATGCAAAGTCCAGACCTCATCAGCGGCAGGGAGTCTGATCCTGGTATGGATGTTAGCGGCAGAATGTAACAAGCCAAATCATAGGGACACCAACGTGTACAGCTTGTCCTTTTCGTGTACGATCCTCCAGGTCGAGATTCCCGGAGGCAAGGTGCCATTTACCCACACTTCTTCACCAGAGCGGATAGCTTGCCCGTTTCCGTGCAAGTCGACCTTGTAGACGTCGCCCTCCTGGTGCTTGATTTCCCACTGCAAGACAGAAAGGCCAAAATCAGCACATCATTCCATCACGAGAGTGAAGTGAACTCGAATGCGAGCACGGTTGATGTGGAACGAAAGTTGCCAAACTTACGATTGTGTGCACTCCTCCGGCGATAACAGCTGATCCAGCACCAGGGACCGGTGGTGCACGGTTCGCACCGACTGTTACAGATTCCCAATCGGCTTCAAGTTGGATGACATAGTTCCCACTCGGAAGAATTGCCATGGCGTGGATGGAAGAAGTTTGGTTTTCAGTAGAATGAGGATTTCTGGTGAAAGGGACGGAAAATGTGAGTCCAACCTTATATGTTCGTTTCCTAGAGGTCCAGGCTCGGCCAGTTATGATCGACTGTTCGGCTGACTGACACAGTTGCCGAGAAAGTTCTAAGGTGCTCTGATATCTAGCAGTGGCGTTTCATCTCCGTCAATAAAATGGGGGTGTTTTTGGTTGTTTCAGAGATGGAGAAGGGCCAGGAGGGAACGACAGGTCCCCCAGATGCCTCGTGGTGACTAGACCGACCATCAAGGGGCTTCTTACATCGGAACGTGCATTCAAGCTGCAGGATCTAAGGCGGTTCCAGAAGCTGCTCTGGTCGAACTTGAACGATTGCAAATTTGATGCGGAGCTGCGAAGGAGTTGTTCAAGGAGGTCCGACACGACGTACTAGGCAAAAGGCGACTATTTGAATCCCGGGCCATGGGGTTATCTCGCCGAGGTGCACAAACGTGCACGATCAAATGTATGGAATTTGCAACGATTCCCACATATCAAGGTCAAAATCCGAACCGCAGTGGCCTACGTCTCCGGAACCACTGTGGTGTTTATCCTACGTATGCAATACAAGACGAGTTGGCGCGATATCTAGCAGCGACGTTTATTGTTGTTGGTTTGTGTCTCTAGTGGTGGCTCTCAACAATGAATTCTTTAGTCTGTTTTTCCTCTTGCGTCTGACCGCAACGTATAGCCCGCTATAGGGAAATAGGGTGGTAGGGAAAAACGGTGTCGTAATATGGTCTTGTTCAGCACCTGGTCCAGAACCTATCAAATGACTGACTCCGACGAAGCCTCGAATTCAAATATGGTCAGCAGGCCTCCTGTGATCCCCCGACTAACCCCTTCTCCGAAATTATCAAGTCGCGTCCGAAATTTCCAGGGAACGATCGATAACAACATCATGATCGCATGCCGAACAGTTGGACTTTGAATACTGGAACACACAACTACTTCCGAAAACTTGGTGGCTGAGTTAGTGAACGAGGATCGTCACTCGGTCGAGCGTCCAACCAATGCCGAAGCTTGGGCAATAACCAACAATTGAACATATGTCCTCGTCGTGTGGCATGGATGGTAAATGAACGCCCCTCATTGCGTAGTTAGTGTAGGGCAGCAGTGCACGTGAAGAAGCGTCCACCTTTGACTTGAATATCATGCGAGGTAGTAATTCACAGCTGAGATTCGACGATTCGATAAGGTCGCTAATTGCCGAGCCGCAACTTGCCATACATGGATACCGACTCTCGACACTGCCTCTCAGGGCGAAAGGCCCTGATAGTCATAGCCCCTGAGTGGCGATCTCACTCGTCGACTATTATCATGATCCAGACGGTTCATATGACTATGCGGACAGATCAGAGGTCAACTACTCAGCGCGATGTCGGACGGAATATTAAAAGCGGCCTTTCTCAGACAGAATGCGCCATTGAGATATTCAACCCAAAGTCACAAGTGACGGCTTCACTTAAACGATAATACTTGTTCAATCAAACCCAGTACATCACACTTTCAAATTCCCAAACAACGTACATACCCCAGCCTGACGAGGAGAAATTCACGACCAGCCTTTAACATTGATAATGACGCCATCGACTCCAATAAATCACACGTTGATCGTGATAGGGGAACAACCGACGTTGATGAGACCGTTCTGCATGCACATCCAAATCTGCTTAGACGATGGCAAGAGAGGGACAAGGTAGACTCACGAAAGTGTTGCCGGTGCAGCAAACGGGCTGCTGGGTGCAGGTGCTTCCAGAACCAAGCCCACTAGTGGTGGTGGGGGAACAGGAGAACCCGACCAGGCTGCTGGAGGAGGGGAGGGGGAGCCCCAAATATCCAAAGACCTCTGTGACAAAACTGGAAGAGGACTGTTATGAGGAAGATAAGCAGTCAGTGTTTTAAGCTATTGGAGTCGACCAGAACAGCTTCACATCGTAGGTGCTGTCGCAGCATTGCATGGCACCCGTGTTGCACTGGCTAGTATCGCGAACCTCAAGGCCAGCAGGAACAGCAACAGCAACCCCAGTAAGGGCAACAACAGAATAGAGAATGGTAGAGAGACGAATGAACATGTTGACTCGATGCGAGAGAGCTAGTGTTCGCAGACGATGAAGGAACTGAAGATTCTGCTGGATGGCGATGTATACACCCACCTTTTATACCTCAAGGCCCTCTATCCTGTGCCCTTCGTGGTTCGAACAGACTCCCTGGAAAGGAATGGACTGAACGCACCACGATTGTAGAAGATCGTACCTTGTATTCATTACCGTCAAGTTATTTCAAGAGTACAGAGTTTGACCATCTTCGTTTGGGCGCGGTAAGTCCAGTCCGCGTGTGATCGGGGAAAGGTGATTTTGAAGGAAAGAAGGGATACAGGCAACCCCGAATATTAAAAGTTGACGCCAATAGTCTTGCCGCATCTCCCCTCGCATTTGATTCAGAGAACCGGAAAATACTGGACCCGTCGCTCCTCGGACCAGGAAGCTAGGGACAGTACAGGAAAGCATTTGATCGCCCTAAGGTAGGAACGATGTTGACAGAAGTGATCGGTTTCGGAGTCTTGTAGTTTGCGAGAACATGACAGACATACGGGATATGACACGCTTTGAGGAAAACAAGATTAGTGGGGGTATCGACTGACCGTGGTCTGGGATGAAGGACTGAGACAGTAACCTACCGTTTCCCCCTTGATATGTCATTGTCAAGGAGCATTACCAAGCTAGTCAGCCCACGCCTTGATGACAAAGCTCCCAAGACAGAAAATGGTAAAGGGCTAGGCGAGCTAGGCTCCTGCCGTTGTCAACACGTTGTGATGAACTTCGTTCGACGGCGCAAATTCAAGGCTCAGCGCATCACATATCATGCCCCTGACGGGCCCGGTGCGGAATCAGAGCGACAGTTACTGATGGTTCTTCCTATTCGTGAGGCCCTCCTGGGCCGCGGCGGGACACTCAAGCTTACTCCGACACAGGTTTGGCTAGTTTGGTGACTAACCAAATAGCAATCCAGAATTCTCCGACGGCGCACCAAGTCCATCGCTGAGCCCTGAGCCTTGAGCCCTGGTACTGAGCACTCGCCACTGTGTCTTGATCAGATCCTAACCGATAAGGTCGGATGTATCATCTTCGAAGTCTGGAGCTGCAAAACGTGAAGATGTATTGGAGAAAGTCAGACATGGCGCGAGTACCCGTACTTGTATCTGGCTGAGGAAGCATACACGTCAAAGTATACCATAGATTTCGTATCCAGACGATTCGCAGCAAGTCGCATCTCCGACGAGTCACCCTCATTTATTCCACACATGTAGATTCATTCTAATACACGACAACTAAGCATGGCTTCAACTATCTGACACTACTCCAACAAAGACGATTACCTGCCAATTCCTTGTGTAACCTGGGGTGCTCTAGTCTTTACGAACGAACTTCCACAACTGGTACATGCTTCGCAAGTTGCGGTATTGGAGAATGACCTGTTACATGATCTGTGTGAGCGTCGACAAAACTCCATCAATAGATCTTGCTCACGGGGCTCTTGTGTTCGACATCGGTGGCGGTCCAGACCTTACCAGTATCAGAGAGTCCGATCCTGGCGATTTTGTTTAGCAATAGAGTGCGATAGTGCACATCCGATGGTCACTAACGTGTACACCACATCGCCCGCCTTTTGAATTGTCCAGGTGGTGTCTGGACAGACGCCTGTGATTATCACCACCTGATCGCCCTCATATGTGCTGTACCACTTTTCTTCCAAAATGATGTTGTAGTTTCCATCCCCCGCCTCCTGGATAGACCACTGCGAGAAACCGGGTTGTCAACACATGATTCCATCATATAGAAATGGAAACAAAGTGAAGGTTGGACCATGACAATGGTGCGGATAATACTAGCACTGTTAGCACTAAACGAAAACCAGAAGACTTACCACTCTTTTATGGCCATCCGTGATGACAGGTGTTACGGTACTGTGATCAATATGATCTACGCCAGCTGGTGGTTGAGGAGTAACATAGGCTTCGATGATGTATTTCCCGTTCGGAAGGATGCCCATGGCTGGTAAGTGGGACGAGTTTCTGTGTGTGACTGGGATGCAGACTGCTGGATGAGAGAGATGAGGGCGAGGCCAGTCTTATACGTCCGTCTGTCGGAGTGGCGCAATCCTCGGCCCATTATGGTCAACCGTACGAAGGAAAGTTCGAGGGTACCCGTGCAGTGGTATCTAGCAATGCTGAGCCACTTCCGTCAGTCGTATTCAATCCACAAAATGAGCGAGGTACTTCGGGTTGTTTCAATCAAGAGCTGAATACAGTAATGAGTGCCCCAAATACATCATAATGACTAGGCTGACCTTGCTCTTTATGTACATCATCCGCGCCGTAAACGAGAAACCACCACTGGGGACAAAAGGCCGGACTTGATGGTTTGAAATCTCGCTTTCCAGTCATGGCCGTGCCGAGTATCTATTGACGGAGCTTTGAGAAGGCTATACCTGATTGGAACCGGTTCTTTGCATGGAACAATATTTGGGTGGCGTCCGAAAACGCCTCCGGAGCATGACTACCTCGAAGAGGGTTAACCATATTCTGTGACTCCTTCCGTGGAACGATCAAGTCGCATCCGAATATGCCTCCTGGAATGATTGATATTAGTCGACGCCTCATGTCAAAAAGGTATACTAAAGCCTGAGGCCTGAGCGTTACAAAGCCGTTTGAGTCACGTCATGATTCAATTCTGGGTCCCGACGAAAATCGAACGATGGTAAATCGGATGTACTAGGTATGACAAAGCGTCGTGCAGACTGACTGAGATGTCTCATGTATCGAGAACTTGATTGGTAACAACCAGATAGATGGATCTTGTAAGAACTGAGCGGCCTACAGGTAACACGAAGCTGGGTCAATGTGGAGAGCAGTTTATCAAGTGCGGACTTGTGTCCAAATTCCCCAATGTTGACTTACATAATACAGCCAGATTGAGCTGGCGCGCTCCAAGCGGTCCGCAAGTCGAATACGATCTGCAGTGATACCCGGTTTCAAGCTCTTGTGATGTTTATTCCACACATTTATATTCAATGCAACACATCTGAGCGCAGCTTTGATTCATACTACAACAGACGGGCAAAATCTTCCCTCTGAACCCCGATACCTTCTAATCTTCAAGGATAGGAATGAACCTCCACAGCTGGTCTGGGCTATAAACGAGGGGCACGAGGACAACCTGCCGGACAACTGGTGAGCACTGCCGAGTCTTCACTAACAGGCTTTACGTACAGCATCCCTGGTCGCAGTCCAGACCCTGTCGGTGTCAGTCAAGGTGGATTTGATCCTGGTATATGTCAGCTTGAACGTTAGTAATGCGACATGTGGTCGAGTGTAGAAGGCACTGACGTGTACAGATCATCTGTGTCCTTCACCCGTACAATCTCCCAGCGCGTGCCGGGATCCACGCTAGTCTCTACCACGACCTTGCCATCATTCTTTGAGCTGTACCAGTTGTCTTCCAAGATGAGCCTGTAGTATTTCTCCCCCACATTCTCGACAGTCCACTGTAAGACAACAATGTTGGTCGGTACATTAATTCACCACATATGGAGGGGAAACTTACTACTCTCATCTCGCCGTTCGTGATGACTGGCTTCACGGCACACCGGTCACGATTATTTGCACTAGCTTCAATCAGTTGTTCGGGCACCGGAATGATGATAACGTATTTCCCGCTTGCAGGACCGCTCATGGCTTGTAAGTGGTACGAATTTCTGTGTAGTTGGGGGAATGTTGACTTCGTAGGTGAACGTGATGAGGTGTCCAGCTTTATATGTTCATTTATCTGGGCGTAGTTCCGGCCAATACCAAACATTGGTTGCTACCGAGAAAGATCGGGGGCATCCATGCAGCGATACCGAGTAATGGCACTTATTTCCGTCAATTGCATTCGATCGATAAGCCCCACCTTGAGTTGTTTCAAAGACCGGACGTAACAATAAATCACTGGTCCAAATGGTTGCACTAACCTCATTTCTCATACACGCACAACTAGCTCTAGGGGCATATTGCAGGATGATCTCAGATCCCGGACAAGAACGCCATGGCATCTGCAGCAGCGTTGGTTTACGTTGCGTTTGTGAAGGCTTTTGCAAGGCTACGCGAGGGCCAAATGAGGGCTCTGATTGGACCGGAGCGCCTTGTACGGCACTTCCACTAAGTTACCCGCTGATTTAGCAGCTAAATCAGCGCTTAGGAAAACCTGATGTGGTGGTCTCATCTTGCACTGTACCGAGCCGAGTATCTATTATGAAAACCTTGCATAAGGCTGCTGCGCTACGCGCTCGGCGACAGCCCAATTGATTCCTTCCCTTCCGTGGGATGATCGGATTGCGTCCGAAAATTCCTCTGAGGAATGATTAATTGATAGGTCGAGGGCTTAATCGTTGAGGTTATAATTATCTGCGCTAGGTCTTGCTGTCCACAGCAGGTATGATCACACATTCCTGTCCGCGAGACCGCTCATGGCTTAAGGGTTGAGTGAGATCTTGCGTGGTTAGATGGGTGAAAGATGAGAACGAACCTAACCTTGTATGTGTTTGTTAGTCTGCCAATCATGGACGATTGTTTGAAGCAAGACGGTCACCGGGAACGTTCGAGGGTGCCTATGCAGTAACATCGAGTAACGGTGTTTCATGTCCGCTAGCTGTCTTCGATCAATAGGACCCTGTATGATGTATGCCGGTTATTCCAGAGACCGGAGACAATGATGGGTGACCCAGATGGTTAGACTGACCATAGCGGGCCGTAAACGTACGACCGGATTTGTGAATTATACAAGGCGGGGTAGTCTGAAAGAAAAGGGTCTGACAGCATCGTGTTCTAGTCTCGATCTGTACCGAACCGATTATCTGTGACGGAACCTTGAAAAGGGTCGTCGGGAGTGATTCGCTCCATTGAATGCGTAATCGAGAGACGTCCAGAAATGCCTTGGTGGAATGACCAACCATGCTTGGACGTGGAGCTATGCGGCTCGGTTTCCAGAAAAACGACTTGATCCGCGATGGCAAGGTTTGGGCTGAACACGACGACACGGGCGCGAGAACAAAAGAGTTCAGAAGGGTCGTAAATCAAGCCACCTAGGGGACTGGCTAGCATGCCGGAAACGGAGAGCTGACCTGGGACGGAACTTTGGATACACGTAGCTAGTATGACAACTTGGAGGTGCCGGCGGGACAGCCTGAGCGGATGGACCAGAAAGCAAAGCGAAGTGAGGAGTGAGGAGGAACGGACGATGCAGTCGCAGGGATCATCGTGACATCCCAAGGTGGTGGTATCCAGGAGGGAACCAGTCGTGTTTGGAAGTTGGTGCTGGGAATGATAGGGAAAAGACTCGAGGGTACTGAGGAGAGGCGACGTGCGTAGAGTTTGTGCGGGCCAGAAGTCGGACGGAAAGGAGACTAACCAAACAACTTGAGGTCTCGAATGACCTCTTTCAACGCTAAATGTGTGCTCGAACGCGTTTTGGTTCGATCCAGCCTGAGGACATACACTGAAGACGGACAGCAACAGCAACAGCATATATGATACGACACTCCAAATCTCTCTACTGTGGGTGGAGAGGCGCAACGCGAAACGATCTTGGAAGTTGGTAGCTTCGGAACACGCCCAGGCAGGTCTATCGGCATCTCTTGATCGCAATGCTGAACACATGTCGACTGCTTGTGGTGCGCGCGTTGGCGACGGGAAAAGATCGTTTCAGATCATCTCGGGAATAGGACCTTCAACACTCAATGCTGGACGATCAACCTCCGAGCGAGGGTACGTCTAAGTTGTGGATGGTATCCTGGCAGAGGAATTGGATATGATTCGCTGAACTCCAGAGATGCGGGTCCAAACGTGATATCCAATAGGCGGCAATAATATCAAAATATATACGTCGATGAAAATCATCCACAGTGAACATGAAGAACGAAGATATGCGCACGAATGTTGCAAGATATCTGAAAGCATGAGGCTGAAAAGGATGAAAATCCAAGGAGCGGAATTCACTGTGGTTACGAATTGTTCACAACCCTCGCTCTCTTTACCGCCCTTTCCTCCCTCTCGTCGTTCTCGTCCCAGCCAAGCAGTTTCTTGCCACTGCTGCCGTCGTTTGTCGTCTTGCTCGTCTCCACCCTGGGAACTTTACGGAGGACGCTCGGTTTCTTCATTCCCGCCGCCGCCGTGCTGAGAGGAGGATTCTGCGTCGTTTTGCGCTCTTTCTCGGCGCGGAGGATATTTGCCTTTGTCACCGAGCGTGCAACGTGGGGCGGTATCCCCCCCCTAGGAGCTCTGGCGTAGGTCGCGGGAGTGGAGGGCGTATATGAACGAGACTTTGGTGTCTTTGCGCGGGATGTCGCGGCCGTTGGACTTGGCACGGTCGGGTTGGCGACGGCGGACCGAGTTCGGACCGGTTCGATGATGGCGCGCGATAAAGGTTGCACAGGGGCAGGCACACTCTTCCTAGGACCGTCTGTCTTGTTTGTGGAGTTTACAGGTGGAAGCTTCGGCATGGTTGCGGACGTCTGTGGTTGCACGTCGCCAGTCGCGGAAACTGTTACCAACGGTTCGTTTATATCGCTAACGGGTTGCGTGGGGGAAGGGGCGAGGAACGTCGCTAACCACGGTGGATTGTTCGCATCCTTTGCCGACTCGGGAAGCATGAGACTGTCATCTAGATCGAGGAACTGGGATCCGCTGGGAGGGGACCATCCCCGGAGAACCGATGTGATCGGAGTCCCGGTCTTGACTCGGATCTGGTCATCATCCTTTGGAAGTGACACCAAGTCTGTGGGGATGCTCGTGGCAGGACACACTGACGCCGGTCTGACTTCCTGGACGTGGATTTGGTTGATCGACGGCGCGGGACTCGGCGGGGGTATAGGGCTTGGTTCGGCGCTTGGCGGCGTGGGCACGATCGCGGCGAGTATATCATCCAGTTCAGTCTCGGGACATGTGCTGGATTCTGGCCAGAGGTGGGTGATCGTGCGGGTGAATTCAAACTCGCGCGCAATGTCGAGGAGGTCGTCAAAGTTGAGGAGGTCCCCCTCTGCATGGGAGTCGGGAAGGGTGGATATGTCAAAGGGGACAATGGTATCCGAAAGCATGTCAACAGCGAAGGAAGGATGTAGTCGAGATAGGGTGTGAGCATTGTGTCAGGGGTAAGTTATCCTTGTCAGCCACCGTCTGCTGTGATGGTGGAAAGTGAGAAATCGTTTTGCAAGGCCTTATGGTCCAGAGGTACGATACTTGCTTTGGGTTGCAAAATTGCAAGTGACCTGGGTTCGATTCCCGGTGAGGCCCAATTTTTTTCCGCCACATTTTTGTCAATACTCTTCGAGGTACCAAAGCTTTGATATATACTACATATGCTACACAGTAACTTCGGCAGCACACAGCAACATCACAGACAGTCAACCGTCGGAAAACAATCTCCGCTGGAATGGTAAACCGCCTCGAGGACACCCTGGCTCTTGTCCAACTGGCTCTCGTTCACGTGGAGTGCTGACACGATCACCGAGCACCCCATCACCACGCTGATGGAAGATGCACTTGCATTCACAAAACGTCTCGCGAAATAGAGCAAGACCCTTCCCCAGGCTGTCGCCGAAGCGCCGCTACGGCCGAGATCCACCTCGGGGGTTCGACCAAATTTCAAGTTCACGGACGAGTTTGACGCCATCGTCGGGGACCTTGCGCCGTTTTGCCTTTTGAGCGGCGAGGAGTTGCGTTAGAGAACATATCTGGTGTTGACTACATAGCTCTGCTCGAGTTGGATCAGCCCTGACGGTACCGACAGACGCACTTGCCTTCCGTCGACCTTGTGCGCATCCAGGACGGCAATGTGTTTGCAGTTACAGTCGGTAAAGCATGCGTCGACAAGGAGCATGGTCACCGATCACTCGGGTTCCGTGAGCTGCTCGCAAGCTTTCAAAATAAGGTGCATACAGACCTTCTGTCACTTTGGAAACGATGCTGATTCTATTGCAGCTGCCCGACATGGACTTGGCAATCAACTCGAAAGCAGAAGGTCGAGTGCTTGCTCTTTGGGAGCACCTCCAGTTTCCCAACCTCACTCTAGAAGATCCTTCTGGTATGCACTCGCTACGTACTTGTTTGCCCCATAATCTGACTCATGCAGGTGCCGTGACAACCATGTTGGATGGCCTTACGCCAGACTGGCAGGGTAGGGCAACGTATGGGAGACCTACTGACGATCATGCCCTCCCGGTAGCCAGGCACGACGACTCCACAGCTCATATCGCGACTCAACATTCAAAAATCTAGCGTGCTTCTGGGGAATTCACGTAGCTCAGACGATACCTTTGCGTTCGCAAAGGCGGCCGATGATCATTTCAACTTTTGTGGCAGTCCGTGGGCTCATTTGTACGCAGACATTTCTCTCTGACTGGAGAACGATTCCGATACTCTCCCTAGTATTTTTCCCCTCAAAAACCAAGGGATTTGCGGATATCGGGATACCTAGTCGCTACTATCCGGGGGGCGAGCTCTCTATACATACGTATATGATCCTGTTACCAGAATATCCAAAAGAAATCGACGACATGGAAGTGTCTTAGGATCAGAAGAGCAATCTGATTTTTTGGCGTGGTAGTACGCGCCGAGGTTACACCCAGGTGTCGCGGCACAGGTATTCGTCCTCTCTAAGCTCCGCTGGGGACTCACCACCAACTAAGCCTTACTTAGATTCTTACGCATGGCTCACGAGAGCGTAGTCAACAACTTGACGATCATGCATGCCTCCCCTTTGCGGCCTGACATGTTCATTTTGACCACCGTCGCAGCTAAAGATGTCAACAACGTCATTACGGTCATGGCATTTGTCTTCTCCGTCGGCAGCTATCCTGGTGGCGAAGAGGAGCTACACAAGATGCACCATTTTGCAAACTCGGTGTCACTGGGCAAGCATTGGTCGTACGAATACCTCGTAGATTGGGACGTGATGTCCTACTCTGGACGATTCATGGCGTTGATAGCCTTGGACAGCGCTGTGCTCAATTCGTCGGTGCACGAGGAATACGGATTGGGTACAGTCACGGCTGGTCGTGTTGGTGTGGACGTTGATACTCCGAGGGCTGACATAGGAAATCTATAGTATTAATGCATATTTCTCAGGACGCACAACTCCAATAGATTGCGAGGGCTGGGAAACAATGGAAACAGATCATCCGGCGCACGGCCGACATGAAAGGTTCGTGCCTCCTCTTGCCATCGTCTTTTCTCAAAATGAACTGACGTGCTGAACAGTGTATGTCTATCGGTTGTGCTTGGAATATGCCCGGCTTTGGGCGGATGATCGGGATGCGATGAGTTTCGTGTTATGACAGTTACTGACTTTTGGTCTCGACTGGTATGCAATCATTATCCGCCCTTTAGAAACTACATCTCTGTATCAATACATCGTAGATTTCCATAGCTAGCTTTATGCTGGATCTCTCCTCCGAACTTCTGGTTGGTCGGTGGTTGGTCTTGTGTGTGGTAGTTGCACGTTGCTCACTCCTACCGCTGGAAGTAATCGTACGTTTCTCGATTGCTATCTTTCTTGACTCATCTCATGCTCGACAGCACATAGAGACTGGACTTGCTGAACAAATGCAGGTCCAGGATCACTCGTTGCAATATATTTGCTCTTCCTCGACTCACTTTTCTCTCGGGTGCCTGACGACACGAATGGTTTCATGATGTAGGGTTTGATGCCCGAGCTGTAAGTGTCTTCCACTCGAGCCTGAAGATCAGGTTATTGAACTCGTTCCAAAGGTCCACTTGGATGCGATGTACTACTTATGGGACGTTCATCTGGCCCATCAAGTGCTCGAGAGGCTCGTTTCTTCCAAGATAAATATTGTTTGGATCACGCATATCACGGGCGATTTAGCAATGTACGTGACATTCTCCAATACCATTATCGAGCTAGTGGCTGAAATCCTGCATGTGTGTCGCACGCGTTGTATCGCTACTTCCACTGACGGCGCCTTGTTTGCGATACGGGTCATTCTTTCTCATCAGCAGGGAAGTTGATGTGAATAAAGTGAGTCGAAGATCCATGAAGGCCACATATTCTGAGTACAACTACAAGGGCTCGCAGATTGATCACAAGTACAGATATGCTCCACTGAACAGCTTCTTTCGAAGTGCTTAGAGATGTTTGAACCATCCACGGACTTTCTGTGAGATGGTATTCTTGACCTTGGCCTGTTCATTAACCTTTGTCAAGGTAATATGCTCTACAACATGTATATTAGCATTGAGTATAGGCTTAAATGTATGTACACCTACCCATAGGATGCTTCAAGACAATCTGTATGATCTCTTCACATAATAAACCAACATCCTTCCCATGTAACCTGATGGCCTGCTCCACATCTAATGCAATGGTTGCAGGAAGGGGAGAACTGATGAACTGCTCAAAGGAGGTAGGAAGGGGATTTGTGTACTTGTCCTTATCCCAAGAATAGAAAGAATGGACAAGGATCACTAGGACAGCTAAAACAGATTGTGAATAAAAATAGTGAACCAGAAGAGAAGCCTATACAAGCAGAGAGTAAACAAGCTTGGTTAATGGCAGGACCTTGACACTATGACAATATTAACCAACAGAGAAAAATAAGACCAAAAGCAACTAACCAATGACTTGAATCCATTCTGGATATGATCTGTCTTGAAAGAGTTAAGCTTGGAAATCAAATGTGAGATGAAAATATTTTATTAAACCATGAGAATACAACACTCACATCCTGTAAAATGGTGAAGTAACTGTATGGTGAAAGACCCAGAAATTGAAGAAAAACATACCACCTGAATAACATGATTACAAGACACAGATAGTAAGTGTCTACAGATTCACTGTCAACATATATATAATAACATACCCTCTGTCAGGACAAGGAATGAAATGAGAGTGAGCATGGATGAAATGGCACCAAACCACAGACACGGCAACTTACAGCCTGTCAGGACAAGGAATGAAATGAGAGTGAGCATGCATGGAATGGCACCAAACCACAGACATAGCAACTTACAGCCTGTTAGGACAAGGAATGAAATGAGAGTGATCATGCAGGGAATGGCACCAAACCACAGACACAGCAACTTACAAGCTGTCAGGACAAGGAATGAAATGAGAGTGAGCATGGATGGAATGGCACCAAACTACAGACACAGCAACTTACCTCCTGTCAGGACAAGGAATGAAATGAGAGTGAGCATGCATGGAATGGCACCAAACCACAGACACAGCAACTTACTCTCTGTCAGAACAAGGAATGAAATGAGAGTGAGCATGCATGGAATGGCACCAAACCACAGACACAACAACTTACAAGCTGTCAGGACAAGGAATGAAATGAAAGTGAGCATGGATGGAATGGCACCAAACCACAGACACAGCAACTTACCTCCTGTCAGGACAAGGAATGAAATGAGAGTGAGCATGCATGGAATGGCACCAAACCACAGACACAGCAACTTACAGCCTGTTAGGACAAGGAATGAAATGAGAGTGAGCATGCATGGAATGGCACCAAACCACAGACACAGCAACTTACAGTCTGTCAGGACAAGGAATGAAATGAGAGTGAGCATGCATGGAATGGCACCAAACCACAGACATAGCAACTTACCTCCTGTCAGGACAAGGAATGAAATGAGAGTGAGCATGCATGAAATGGCACCAAACTATAGACACAGCAACTTACAGTCTGTCAGGACAAGGAATGAAATGAGAGTGAGCATGAATGGAATGGCACCAAACTACAGACACAGCAACTTACTCTCTGTCAGGACAAGGAATGAAATGAGAGTGAGCATGCATGGAATGGCATCAAACCACAAACACAGCAACTTACATACTGTCAGGACAAGAAATGAAATGAGTGTGAGTATGGATGGAATGACACTGAACTACAAATAATCTCTTTCATGCTTACCACAATATGTGGAAACCAAATTGCCAATTCATATTGAATATTCCATTCATTCCTATTTTGAAAGGTCTGAGACATGTCTTCCTTTCTTAACATCCTCTGCAATGTTCTACAACAGATTTTATTAGCTCCATCATGATTTTCCAATTTCCCACAACTTTCCTTCTGACTGCATACTGGACACAGATCTCTAAGTTCACCTGCTGAGAGGAAACCAATAACATCTCCAGCATGTCATCATCTAATGCCTCTGCAGTGCAGCTAATTAGTGCAGTGCAATCTCCATGCTCCTCATTCATCCCTTCAACTTTAATGTTTATCCACATATTGTTTCAGTCATCAACCACTCACCACCCATGCACACATAATTCCTAGGAGGGAACTTCTTGTGCTGAAGCATTCCAATGTAGTTGTTGTTCTTGAATATCTCCTTTGCATGCTCAGGAGCCATGGCAAATGCTTCTTGAATTCCCTTTCCTTGGTCCCTAAGCTCACCAAATGCAACTATATGCAGTGCATCACATTTTGTGAAGACAGCAATCACTGGAACTGATAATAAGCTTAGTACAACACCTAAAGCATGGATGTTTATTATTACCCTTTCCAGTCCCACACTTTGAAAAGAAGGTGTCCTCAGCCACTGTAATTGGCCTGCAATGCTCATGCATTGGAATGCAATACCTATATTGAACAATATTCAGACATGCTTCATATGACACATGAGTTAATGTAAACCATATAGCATGTAGGTGCTCTGTCAGCTTTTGATCCTTTGCACATTTCTCGATGAATGATTGAACCTTGTGGAGCTCATCCTCACTCCCAGCCTCGAAACCACAGGAATCATGGAAGACAAAATGGTCATTGCTCTCGAATGATATTTCATGACTGATATCATGCTCGCCACGCTGTAAATAATGGTTAGGGGTAGTACATGTGCGCTGACTTGGATGGTATATGAACGCCCACCCCTTCGGTTCCCTTCACGTCGATGTTGATCTAATAGGATCGCTCAGCATACGACGGTTTATTCAAGAAAAAGTAATCCACGACAACCTTGCGACCGTTCTGATCGCGAACGATTGGGGATTCAGTCGTCCTACAAACCCTCTGGAGGAGTGTAGTCTTGCCAGCGTTGGCTCGCCCGATAACGAGAATCCGGAATCGCGGAAACCGTTCTCTGATGTTGGCAGCACGGTCCGACATGGTTCGTACAGTAGATCTGACAGCGAACAAGACTTGCGTAGGTGAGTCGAGTGAGGTGGAGAGATGGTGGAAAGGAGGCTAGATGCTGTATACACACCGCCAGTCCGGGTGACAATGGGAACTCAGCTATCCAAATGGGTCTTGGATGGCCCCTTCCGTCTTCTATTTGGGCACGTGTTTGACGTTAAGGATACATAAGGCCATGATTCATGATCTGAATTGAAACACCGACTTTGTGCCTAGACCTAATCGCAAACTCACGCATTCCAGATCAGAACAAGTATCGTTGAGGCTAGGGGCTTCGTAGATGCAACGAATTAATAGACCTATTGAAGGAGAAAATCAAGCATGAGTTTGATAAGGACAACGAAACCCGGGCCTCCCCTGCTCCATCATTTCCTCATAGGAGCGTCATGTAAGAACGTTTGATGCAACTCCGCTCGGGGGCTGCAAATGAACTGTCACCGCGAGATAAGCAACGAAGAACTGCTTACAGGATATTATGAGAAACCATAGTTAGGATTCTCCTGTACTCCGAGAGTCTAAAAGAAAAGAAAAATCACAACGTCAGCACCATGGAAGTAATCCCGTCATACCAAGTAGGTGAAGGCGATGTGCTAAATACGTCCCTACTACTAGGAAGACGGGACAGAAGTGGACCGGCGAAACAAATGCCTAATTACCACAACAGTCATGAGGTTGTATCACTGACACCTTCGTGAGCATAACACGTCCGCATACCCTAGAATATCCGGGAGAGATCAACAACAACAATGCTACCCGGTGAGTCTGGTGGGGACAGGGTATGATTACGTCAAGCAAACCTAGGCTTGAACGAGGTGCTCCAGTGGGAACAGCGCATGACTCAGTATTCAAGCAAGTTCCCACAAGAATTTCAGGACTTTGACCGGAAGCATGAGAGGGAGGGCACGACGTTGTCGAAAGAGTATCAGGATGCGCTACAGGTCTTTTATAACAAGCGTACTTGCGATCATTCCTTGGCTAGAGGAATTGGTAATATCATTCAAGGCGATGGAGGAAGACCCCACGGTGTACACAACGATGTGAATTGTCAAACTACTCGCAGTTTTTACTGCTCGACTCGGGTTTAGTACCTCCGAGTTCGACACATTGGAGACCTGGTCTGTTATTGATCGTCTACACGCCGTTACCTGTCCCACGTTCGTCGTCAACGGTACAGAAGAGGGAGGGCAGGATTTTGTCATAGCGCCGTTCCTCGAGAAGATTCTGTGATCACGGCCAGCGCCATTGGACGACAACAACACATCGCCAAAGCGTTCACATCTCACCGAAGCGTCTGTTGCCGAGTGTACACTGAATTGGGTCGCACAACACAGGGTACGAGCTCTGGACTCGTCTGGCGGCGTTGTCAAGCGTTTCGAAGTAGAGACAATACCCTGTGACTGTACTTTTGATTTATCGATTTCGGAAAAAAGGGACGACGTGAATGACCTTTCGTGTGATCCACGTCGCGGACGCTTCGCAATCTGTAACAGCCTCCGATTGTCCTCAAGGGAATACTTTCGTTCCTGGGGTCCGTTGCACGTGGTACGACAAGAGGCGCAGCGGACCGATGCGAGAGTTTCTGTCGATGCCAGTCAGAGTTTTGACTCGAAGTTCGAACTGGAGTGAATGTTCGAGCGTCATTGTGGGTTCGAGAACAAATAACGGTTATAAACGCACCTTACACGCCGTCCTTGATGTTGACCACGAACGACTGGTCATCCGTCAGCTGTCTCATGATACCTTCCAGCTGGTGTGGAAAGTGACACCCACTTGGAACCTCTCACTCGCTTTACCACCCGTTCCTCTACCCGAAGGCTCTCCACCTTCGCTGAAAAGCTAGATATCGAGACACAACTTTGGAAGACTGGATTTATCGCTTTTCGAGATTGGCAATTGCTAGAGGAACTCCCGTCAAATTGGCACTGAGGGAGGTGCGTTTGCAACAATGAGACGACGGAGGCCCTTACATGGTGTGCGGATACATAATCTGCAGCGAGCATACCACCCCTCTGGCTGTAGAAGATGACAGGAATGGCATAGGTGGTGTAGACCTCGGTGTGTGTAATGCCTGGCCCACTATGTACGAAGAGGGGTGTAATGCTGGGGTTGAGGTCGCACTGGCTGACGGTGACCTGGGTTGGTTTCTCCTACTTGTAAAGTGTAGTAATTAGATGGCCGTCGTGGGAAGAGAGACGGTGTCAGCCGCGTTAATGGAGCCGTCGTCCAGCCGAGTCCGCCTCGTTCCCTCTCTTCCTCCTCATTCCATGAACAGGCAGTCCACTGGGATGAGCCTCCAGCAACGGCTCGAGGCCGTCACAGACCTCGCAAGCCTCTCACCCATCTCGGACGATGTCATCGTCACCTGTCTCCGCGAACGCTTCATGGCCGACACCATCTACACCTCCGTCGGCTCCTCCGCCCTCGTCGCCGTCAACCCCCACAAGTACGTCGCATCCAACGCAGACTCCGTCCTCCAAAAGTATGCCGCACACTATCGAGACACCGCAGAGAACAAGGCACCCCTTCCCCCCCACATCTTTCAGCTCGCCAACAACGCCTACTACCACATGAGGCGCACGGCCCAAGACCAGTCTCTCGTCATCAAGTGCGTCCTTTTCTTTTTCTTTTTTGGTCACCTTACAAACGTTACGTCTCCGTAGTGGTGAGACCGGTAGCGGCAAGTCGGAAAACCGCCGCCTCGCCATCAAGACCTTGCTCGAACTCTCAGTTTCAAATCCTGGAAAAAAGGGCTCCAAGCTCGCAAGCCAGGTGCCCGCGGCAGAGTTCGTCATCGAGTCCTTTGGAAATGCCCGCACCCTCTTCAATCCAAACGCCTCTCGCTTTGGAAAATACACAGAACTTCAGTTCACCGACAAGGGGCGTTTGTGTGGTATAAAATCGCTTGACTATTATCTCGAACGCAACAGGGTGGCGGCTGTGCCATCCGGAGAGCGGAACTTCCATATATTTTACTATCTCATGGCTGGTGCTTCGCCAGAAGAGCGGCAGCATCTTCATCTCGCCGACAAGACCCAATATCGTTATCTCGGTCAGCGTGCCGGCACCGGCGCTCGCTCCAACGGCGTCCGTGACGACGATGCCAACCGCTTCGAACAGCTCAAATTGGCCCTCAAGTCCGTTGGGCTCTCCAAGCGGCATGTCGCCCAAACGTGTCAGCTCCTCGCCGCCATCCTCCACCTGGGCAACCTCGAGTTCACCATTGACCGCGGCCGTGACGTTGATGCCGCCGTGGTTCGCAACGTGGACGTTCTCGGCATCGTTGCCGAATTCCTCGGTGTACAGCCTTCTACGCTCGAGAACACCCTCGCTTACAAGACAAAGCTCGTCAAGAAGGAGCTTTGCACTGTTTTCCTCGACCCCGATGGCGCCTCTGACAACCGTGATGATCTCGCCAAGACCCTCTACTCCCTTCTTTTTGCCTGGCTCAACGAGCACATCAACCAACGCCTCTGCCGTGACGATTTTGATACTTTTATCGGTCTCTTTGACCTTCCCGGACCCCAGAACATGACGAGTCGGCCCAACTCCCTCGACCAGTTCTGCATCAACTTTGCCAACGAACGTTTGCAAAATTTTGTTCAGAAACGCATCTTTGAATCCCACGTTGACGAGTACCAGACAGAAGGCATTTCTCGCTTCGTCCCGTCTGTCCCTTACTTTGACAACGCCGAGTGCGTTCGTCTCCTCCAAAATAAGCCTGGCGGCCTCATCCACATCATGGATGACCAAGCTCGGCGATCGCACAAGAAGACGGACCACACGATGGTGGAAGCCTTTGGTAAGCGTTGGGGCAACCATTCATCATTCAAGGTCGGGGCGATCGACCGATCGGGATACCCTACATTTACCGTCAACCACTTCAACGGCCCTGTGACTTACTCCTCCGAGGGCTTCCTCGAGCGCAACCTTGACTCCCTGAATCCCGATTTCGTTTCGCTTCTGCGCGGTTCTACCGGCGCCTCTGATGGTGCAGAAGGTGTCGGATCCATCAACTTGTTCATCAAGGGCCTCTTCTCTGGGAAAGCTATCGCCACCCAAGCGCACCCAAAGAACGAGGACACCATCGTCTCTGCGCAGCAGCCAGTCAAGCCAATGCGCGCTCCATCGACACGCCGTAAGGGCACCATCAAGCGGATGCCCGCGCTCCGCGAGGATGCCCCTATTGAGGAACAAGAGCGGGATGAGGACGACGCACCCAACTCTTCCTCGGGTCTGGCGCCATGTATAGCTGGCGAGTTCAGAGCTGCACTTGACACCTTGTTCGACACCTTGTCGGAAACCCAGTGCTGGTTCGTCTTTTGCGTGAATCCCAACGACTCGCAATTACCCAATCAGTTGGAGGGACGGAGTGTAAAAGGCCAGATTCGGAGCTTGGGACTGTCCGAGATTTCAAAGAGAAATGTCAACGTCTTTGAGGTGGGGTTAACCCCGGACGAATTTTGCACGCGGTACAAGGAGCCGTTGATGAAGTTGGGCGTTGTGGATGGCTCGGGGAAGGAGAAGGTCGAGCAGACGAAGAGCGCACTGGGCTTACAGGAAGTTGATATGGTTCTTGGCCAATATAAGGTAAGTATCGAATACTATGTGTCATGGATGGCCAAGATTCTCATCGTTTGGCACATCGCTTAGGTCTTCCTGTCTCAAGTCGCATTCCACTCCCTCGAGGATCGTATTCGTGCTCTTGACGTGGAAGAACAGAAACGAAACCGCCTCCGCGATGCAGAGGCGGAAGCAGGCATCGATGTTCGCTCAATAGGCGACCCATACGCCCCCTACGCATCTCCTGGACTCCCTCCAGACGACTACGCGGATCCATTCAACCAAGGAGCTTCCCAGGCACACGTCCCACTCGTGGCCAACGCCTCTCCCTTCCAACGCGGTGATTTCTACGACGACGAATACGAGGACCGTAAATCGTTCCGCTCTGACGACTTCGACAACCGGAGCCGGCTAACGTCCAACCGGGAAGAGTCGAACTCCAACTACGGTTCCGAGTCCTATGCGCCGTCGAGGAACATGTTCCAAAACGTCGACAAGGAAGGTTTGATTGCCAAAGAGGCTCTGGCGGGCGAGATCATGGAGAACGAGACGACCGAGGTCGTCAAGGAGACGTCGGCGCGCCGGCGCTGGGTCTTGCTTTGTTGGCTCTTGACATGGTGGATACCTTCCCCCTTCCTCAAGTGGTTCGGCCGAATGAAGCGTGGCGACATTCGCCAAGCATGGAGGGAGAAGCTCGCGCTCAATATTATCATTTGGCTCATCTGTGCTTGTGCGGTTTTCGTCATTGCGGTCCTTGGTCTGGTCATTTGTCCGACGGAACATGTCTTCAGTACATCCGAACTTGCGTCCCACTCTTATTCGAATGCGGCAAACAACGTATACACCGCAGTCCGTGGCGAAGTGTTTGACCTCACGCAAGTCGCGGCGACGCACACGCGCGTTGTCACCGTCATTCCCTCGAAGACGATCTTGCAGCAATACGGTGGTGTGGATGCTACAAACTTATTCCCCGTTCAGGTGCGTCGTTTACTTCGACTGCTTCCCCCTTTTTTCATCCTTTCTGCAGGTTAGCGCACTTTGCAACGGCGTTTCTGGTTCGGTCAGTCCGTGGGTTCAACTCTCCGCGGCCAATGTGACGGATCCCAACGCCCAATACCACGACTTCCGTGCGGTCACGAATGATTCACGTCCTGACTGGTACTTTGAAAGCATGACGATCATGCGGTGGAATAACCGTGTCGGTTATATGGGGTACACTCCTCAAGAAATATCCAGCATGGCGAACTCGGGTCACTCCCTTGGTATATACGATGGTCTTGTCTACGATCTCACGGATTATGTCAACTATGGTCCTGCTGTTCAGGGTCCAAGTGGTGAAGTGGCCCCAAGCGCCGATGCACAGTTCATGGATAGCACGCTCGTCAACCTTTTCAAGTACAGCTCTGGTCAGGACCTCACCAAGGCGATCAACAACCTCAACATTGACTCTGGAACGCTCTCTGCACAAAAGACATGCCTTCGAAACTTGTTCCTCATCGGAATGGTGGACAACCGAAATTCGCCACAGTGCTTGTTCTCGCAATACATTCTTCTTGCGTTGTCGGTCATGATGGTCAGCATCATTGCGTTCAAGTTCATCGCCTCGATCAACTTTGGCTCGCCTCGCGCACCAGAAGACCACGACAAGTTTGTGATTTGCCAAGTCCCTTGTTACACGGAAGGAGAAACCTCACTACGTCGTACCATTGACTCACTCGCCCAACTGAAATACGACGACAAGCGTAAACTGATCCTCGTCGTCTGCGATGGCAACATTGTTGGTTCCGGAAATGACCGACCTACTCCCCGTATCGTGCTTGATATCCTTGGTGCCGATCCAAACCTCGATCCCGAGCCTCTGAGTTTCGTATCGTTGGGCGAGGGTGCCCGGCAACACAACATGGGCAAGGTGTATTCTGGGTTGTACGAATGCGCAGGTCACGTCGTACCTTACCTCGTGGTCGTCAAGGTTGGCAAGCCAACGGAGAGATCGCGTCCCGGCAACCGAGGAAAGCGAGACTCGCAGATGGTCATTATGCACTTTTTGAACAAGGTACGTTTGTGCTTGTGGGAGCGAGTAGAGTATCATCTCACGTGCGATGCGTTGAACAGGTCCATTTCAATTCGCCCATGAACCCGCTGGAGTTGGAGATGTATCACCAGATCAAGAACGTGATTGGTGTCAACCCGACGTTTTACGAGTATCTGTTCACGGTCGATGCTGATACCACAGTGGATCCGTACTCCTTGAACCGGTTGATCTCTGCGTATGTCGCGTCCCATCTTCTCTATGACAACCGTTGTTCATTCATGTTTGACATGTCTTACAGCATGGTTCACGACAAGAAGGTTCTCGGTGTCTGTGGTGAAACGACACTTGCGAATGCCAAGCAGTCCGTCATCACGATGATGCAAGTCTACGAGTACTTTATTTCGCACCACATGGCCAAGGCCTTTGAGTCGCTCTTTGGTTCCGTCACTTGTTTGCCTGGTTGTTTCACCCTTTTCCGCCTCCGTACCGCCGATACCCACAAGCCCCTCCTGATTTCGAACCAAATGATCTCGGACTATTCCCAGAATCGGGTCGACACTTTGCACATGAAGAATTTACTGCACCTGGGAGAAGATCGTTATCTGACCACGTTACTTTTGAAACACTTCCCGATGCACAAGACGCAGTTTGTCCGAGATGCCCACGCCTACACGGTCGCGCCAGATGATTGGAAGATTCTTCTTTCTCAGCGACGTCGTTGGATCAACTCGACGGTCCACAATTTGGGAGAGTTGATGTTTTTGGATCAGCTCTGCGGTTTCTGTTGTTTCTCGATGAGGTTTATCGTCATGATGGATTTGGTGTCGACGTTGATTCAGCCTGTTACTGTGGCCTATGTGAGTACATTGTTTGATCTTACTCTACGTTTCTTATGCATCGTGTGCGATAGATTGTGTACTTGATCGTTTCGGTCGTGGGCGAGGGAAGCACTATTCCCGTCATCTCGCTCATCATGATCGGTGCCGTGTATGGTCTTCAAGCTCTCGTGTTCATCCTCCGACGCAAGTGGGACATGGTTGGATGGATGGTGTTTTACATTCTCGCCATTCCTATCTTTTCCTTTATGCTTCCGATCTACTCATTCTGGCGCATGGACGACTTCTCATGGGGTGCGACACGTGTCGTCCTTGGAGAGGCTGGAAAGAAGATTATCGTGCATGTACGTTGGGTTCGTGTTTCTGGTCGGGTTTGATGCCAACAAGGTTGTTTGATAGGACGAGGGCAAGTTTGATCCTCGTGCGATTCCTCTCAAGACGTGGAACGACTACGAGAACGAGCTGTGGGACAAGGAGTCGAATCACTCGATCGGTTCCTGGGTTCCTCCTGGTAATCAATACAAGGATGGCTACGCCGAGTCACGGGCTACCTCACTTTATGGACACGAGACTTTCTACGAGCCCCGCAGCCAGTCTCCTGCACCATCGCAACAGTTCGGCATGTTACCTCCTGTCGGATACCAATCAGGTCGGGCGACACCCATGTCACAACTTCGCCCCCTGAGCGACGCGGGCATGTTGTACCCCTCTCAATCGACGGGAATGGGTTCACGACCGGCGACCAACTACTTTGACATCCCCCCTGTCCAGAGTCCAGGGTCTCTTGGCGCAGACTTTGGTCCGGGTGCACCGAGCGATGCGGAACTCGAGCGGGGTGTAGAGGAGATTCTACGGACGGCTGACCTGAACACGGTGACGAAGCGGGAGATTAGAAGGGTACTCGAGGAACGGTTCGGGATGGACCTCACGCCGAGAAAAGCAACGATCAACACTGCGATCGATAGGGTGCTGTTGAGCCACTCTTAAGGGCCCTCTTGAAGTAGGGACGAACGCGTAGAAATGGACTTGGTTGGATCTAGCACAAGTTACCAGGAAGGTCGTCTTTTTGGATGCTGACACTTTCTTCCTTCTTTTTTTTTTATCGTATCCTCTCCCTTGGATGGTCGGTCGCTATACCAGACCCAGACTGCGTCTACTTGTTTTTCTTTTTGCATTGGCCGGACGTTTATTGCTCAGTTTTCCATCTCCCGCGCCCCGCCACCCCTTCTTAACCTATGCTCGCCTAGCGACTACTACCTAGTATAGCCATACGTATCTCACGCGCTCGTTTACTCTCCACGTTTCCCTGTTCTCCCTCCGCCTCTCCCTTACACGCTCACTCGGCATAACGCTCGGACTCGGTTTCTACTCTTTTCTTTTTCACTTTTTTTTTCCTTGCATGACGAGAATCTATATACCGATGGCTCTCATCGAGTCTGATAAATGCGAAATACAATGCAACGTGTATCGGGATTCAAGTAGTGTGTTTTTGGTTTTCGTTGGAGCCCAGCTGGTTGATAAGGTTGGCGTGGGCGTGGTGATTCGACGCTCGGCTGGCGAGTCTGGCCGAGGCGGCAAAGACCGAACTCGGGAAAAGTACATATGGGAAAATTGGCAAGTTACTCAAGACTCTAACTCTGACTTTTGATAGAGCGCTGAAGCGCTGATATGATAAGATGTGTCAGCCGAGAACGCAGCCCGGGCCTCGTAGACACACTGGCCAGCTACTGGGTATCACAGCTTCATCGGTAACGGCGCTGAAGTCGCACCACCACCTCGTTGGTAGTATGGTCTTGTAGTATTTCATGGTCTGAGAGGCCGAGCTGAAATTTTATCCCTCTCGAGTCCAGTGGCCATTGACAGCTCTGTCCTGCCACCGCGTTTCACTTTATTTGCCTGCTGCTGCGGACGATACGATCAGATGAGTGATATTGGATTCGGATTTGCATTACAGCTCCCCCCGGGGAAATATTGGGGTCGTAATTTGGATTCATCTACGCCTCGATACGCCGCGCGGTCGTTTTACTAGATTTCGGTTTTAGAGTCAACAGGCAGAGATCCAGATTCAAGTACCAGGGATTCTCGCATGGCGAGTGCCGATGTTAGAGTAGAGCCGGTCAGATATGTCCGGGTGGAAATGACGTTGTGGCACTACTTTGCTTGGCAAGGAATACAAATTACCCGTAGCAAGCCCGACAGTCTGACTGCTCGATGAACTGAATGTTCATCTTGTCATCAGCATGGCCGTCCGGGGTCTGCGGGTGACGTTCAATGTTTTCATGCTCTAAATTCGAAATCGATCCACGTCATACATGTATAAAAGTTTTGTTTCTGTATGCGACGTCCCGTGTTCGTGGTTAGGAATTGCCGGGTGCCCCGAGTCCCGGCGGCCTGGATGCGTCATCTGAGGATTAGCCCAGCAATCCAAACTGAGTTTGACTTGTCACGTACCTATTATAAGCAAGTGTGTGTCCGGTGATATCCATTGTTCTGGCCATCCGGCTCTGCTCACCGACCAGCCCGCTCCATCAAGGTTCACAAGAGCCGAAGAGAACTAGGTGACGACTTGACGTGGGCGCCAATTCTAGAGGGGCGAATGGCCTCATGACCATCCATCTGCAAAGATCTAGAGATTAAGAAATTAGATGCCAAGTAGCAGAAGTGCTACATGGTAGGAGCACGCGTGGGAGTGTTGGTTGCTACCTTTTATGGAAGCTTCTAAGACCGCTGTGTTATTTTACGTAACACAACTTCGAGACCCAGAAGTATTTTCGAGCTCCTTCGGTGAGAAAGTTGGGTGCGCCCATGGGCGCAGTCGATCAGTTCTGCAGATGGTCTTGAGACACCAGGTAACAATAGATAGTATGGTACGTCACAGTTTAGAGTAAAAGATTCGCGAACAGATGGTTTTACCCAGTCGCACTCTGGTCAGAGGAAAACTGGCTGCTTCATCGTGGCGGACTCTCGTTGGTTAATCAATGGATTATAATTCCGGTTGCAGCCTTTGCAAACGCCCAAGGGAAAGGCTTGGTTACTTTGTGGGCCACCCGCAAAAAGTTGTGCGTATGACAGTGCGTGTATTGTGTCATTCGCTGATCTATAGTTACTTTGCTATGACGAGTACCTGGCCGCCGTATCGGCGACGAAAGATCATGTGCTTTCGTTCGAGCGTAAAGGCTCTATTTCCGTACAGTCCACAGGCCGATACTGGGTTTATCCTTCATCGATCATCCTTCATCGATCCCGGCTAAACCTCAACCCCTGTGCTTTACTAGTCTTGACCTTGTACACAACCGCTGCATCACGAACATGCCGAAGTAGACTCGTTCGGGACGGTTCCTCGAAAGGGTACCTTCTCTTTCTCCTCCCCTTTAATGCCGGATTTTACCATTTCCGTCTGGGTAGGCTTTTTATTCAGTATGGCAATCATAAGACCTCTCTCGTGTAGAATCGGCGCCCATGTCCGATTCTCGTCTCACTCTTTCTTCGGTTCTCGTCCAAAGAAAGATTCAGATACGAAATAAGTTGACATCAGAACGTTCCAACCGAGTTTAATTTGGACCGCTCAGCTGATCGCGGCGCAAGAAGAAGTGCAATACGCTGAGATTTCCCAGAGTTCAAATGTTCGTGGGCATTCCATAGGGAAACAAAATGACTGCACATGTGTTCTCCACGGCGAGCACAGTCTTTCTCGATGACGGTCAGACGGTCAATGAAATCGTCTTCGCTGTTTAGGAATCTACAGCACAAGAAACATCGAGCCTATCGCGAGATAAAACCACTGAGATTTGACGTGTCTTGCTAAGCATAGGCAACGTGACGGGTACTTGCAAACTTACCACGACGTACTTCCCCATCTCCACTTGTACATACCTGACCGGCTCCTTGGTCTACCCTGACATCGGCACTCGCCGCGCAAGAGTCGCCGGAAGCCTCTGATATTCGAATCTGGCTCTCCGCCTGTTGATTCTGGAGTCGAGGTACAACGATAACTGAAACATCTACGCGGTATGTCGAAACATAGATGATCAGGTCACAACCCCGATCCCCCCCTGAGGGAAACTGGAATGTAAGCCCAGATTACAGGTCGTGCAAAATAAACCCAATCTGACCGTGTCTTCTGTGGCAGGAAGCATGGAATGACGGAGATGAACGTCAAACCACACCCACAGATCTGAGTCCAGCCTGCGACGGGCCAACGGCAAAGTAGGTCAGTGCTATGACCGGGTATACCCATTCGGACTGCCACAGCGGTATAAAAGCCTCCCTATCCATCCTCAAAGCAGTATCTGTATTGATCAGAATCTCTCAAGATCAACCTCTAAACAAGTCTGTCTCTCCTTCACTCTCTGCTCCTGACCGTGCTGAAACTTAGGGCGTTCAGCCATCGCCATGTCTTACAGCGTCGCCCTCCGCATCTACCAATCCAACCCCGCTCGTGGGTTCTTCCACATCGTCGAGCAGACCGTCTGGAACTATGCCAACGGTGGTACCTGGTCCGAGGCCAATGGGGTTCAGACCCTCACCATGGGTGGCAGTGGTACGTCCGGTGTCATCCGTTTCTTGTCGGACAAGGGCGAGAGGATCACCGTCGCTGTGGGAGTGCACAACTACAAGCGTTGGTGTGACGTCGTCACTGGACTCCAGCCGAACGAGACGGCTCTCGTGATCAACGGGCAGTACTACAACAATGGTGGACGGGACTGGATGAGGGAGAAACAGTTGGCAGAGTACAGCGTCACGAGCGCTGCTGGAACAAAGGTTCAGGTCAATTACACGGTCTCTGAGGGCAACAACCTCGAGGCCAATGTCATCTTTGGATGAGTGAGTTGGCTACTGGCTCTACCCCCGTCTATCAGGCTGATGGTCGTGCTTCACATACTAGGTGTTCCTCATTGCATGTTGCCTCTTGAGCGAGTCGAGTGTGTGCAGTATTGTCGTGGAAGGAAGAATCAGTCAGTGTGGATCGTTGTACTCGGTACAGAAAAGGCGGAAAATAGTATGCTTTTCGATAAGGTCGGATCTCGGGACCACATGTAGCTAGAGGGTCAAGTGTCTGCTACCCTCATTGCTCATAGCCATGACCAGGAATTGGGCGTCAAATATTTAAGTTAAAAGGGACTGTACCAACCAGGAAATGGATATTGATCTGACCTACTTCTGCTGAACGGATCAATCAGTACATCATATTCGTCGTGATCCCAGGGACCGGAAGAACTCTTCGAGAAACCGGCCGCTAGAAACCATTCGAGGAAGATCAATCAAATTGTTTCCCTGACATGACTGTCGAATCCATACCAAGT